>CP139505.1:157933232-158142072 GCA_021014915.2 Artemisia tridentata subsp. tridentata
GTTTTGTAGCTTAAACTTCATTTTGTGTTTTTGTTTTGTGATTAGAGGCTGTTTTATATTGAATTTGTGTAGTTCTTTAGGTGTTTCTTGGTTAGATTTAGTTAGATTTGTAGTTTTTTTTTAAGTTTTAGTTCGGTTTTATTAAGTAGTATAAATCTCAATTTGTACTTTGTTTAGTGATTAGAAGTTGTTTTTCTTTGTACTTTCTAGATTAAGATTAGTATTAGAGTGGTAGTTAGTGTTTGGATTCACAGATTTAAGGCTCGTGTGGTGTTTGTGGGTGATTCGAGTACTTTTCTTTCAAAAGTTCTTGGATGCGGTTTGTGTTGCTTGGACGATTCTTGAATGCGGTTTGTGTAGCATCGTGAACTCGGTTTGTCTTTATACTTGTTTGGGCTAAAGGACAAACGGCATTGATAGTGACAGGTTTGGAAATTTGAGCCAACGCGGTTTGTCTCTACGGTGCGTACGCGGTTTGTGTATCTAGTGTGAACTCGGTTTGTATCTCCACTGTGAACTCGGTTTGTCTCTTGGCACCTACGCGGTTTGTATATCAGGTGTGAACTCGGTTTGTCTCTTTGACGCACACGCGGTTTGTGTATCTTGTGTGAACGCGGTTTGTCTATTTGGTGAATACGCGGTTTGTGTCTTTGGTGTGAACTCGGTTTGTCTCTTTGGCGCACACGCGGTTTGTGTCTCCTGTGTGAACTCGGTTTGTCTCTTAGGCATATACGCGGTTTGTCTAGGCGGTTTGTGTCTTGGTGATTTTAGAAATTCCCGCGAAAGATTCGATTTCTCGGTTAAATCACAAGATCAGTAAAATCCCGTAGTTACTATGGCTACTACATCAAGTACATCATCAGATGATATTCAGGCAGCAGGATCTGACACTCGTCCACCTATGCTAGATAGGACGGATTATGAGTCTTGGGCACAACGAATTAGACTTTACTGCTTGGGAAAAGATAATGGTGTTAACATTCTTAAGTCAATTGACGAAGGACCTTATCAGATGGGTACCACCAGAGACGTTGTTACAACTGGTGAAGATGGTACTGTAACTTGGGGCATCGACAGACCTAGAAACTACAATGATCTTAATGAAGAAGAAAAGAAGAGGTATGATGCCGATATTAGAGCCTCCAACATAGTTATTCAAGGTCTTCCAAAGGATGTATACAAGCTCATCAATTTTAACACTGAAGCCAAGGCTGTGTGGGACAACGTTAAAATGTTGTTGGCAGGGTCAGAACTCACAAAGGAAGATCGTGAGTCACAGCTGTATGATGAGTTCGAGCATTTCAAAATGAACCCAGGAGAAAATGTCACAGATTACTATGTGAGATTTCATAAGTTGGTGAATGATATGAGGATGATCAGAATGACTATGCCCAACATCCAACTTAACTCAAAGTTTGTGAACAACATGACTCCGGAATGGGACAGATTTGTTACTGCCGTCAAACTCAACAAAGGTTTAAGGGAGACTAACTATGAACAGCTGTATGCTTACCTGCAACAACATGAGAAGCATGCTGCCTATGATCGGGTGCTGAGAGAAAAGTTGAATCCTTCAACTACGAATGACCCACTGGCTTTCATGACAAATGTACAACCAACAATCCAATCATCATCCAATCCAAGCTATCACCAACTTCACTCACAAGTACCTGCTATGAGTTCACAACTTGACTCAGGCTACTCTCAGACCGACAAAATGATTGACAACCTCACCAATCAAGTATCTCTACTGGTTCAACAGTTTCAAGCATCACTCCCTCAGACCAACAATCAGTTAAGGAATTCTTCCAACCCACGCAATCTAGCAATGGTGGAGGACGGGAAAATTGTGGTCCAGAATGTGCAAGGGAGAGCTGGTAGAAACATGGGTCGAGGTTATGTGCAGAACAGAGCAGGGAATGCCAATCAGGGGCAAGGGAAACAGATCAAGTGTTATAATTGTGGGGGGCTTGGACACATTGCTAGAAACTGCAATCAACCTAAACGTCCTCAGAACTCAGATTACTTCAAAGACAAGATGCTGTTAATGCAAGCTCAAGAAAATGGTGCTGTATTGGATGAGGAAGAGTTATTGTTCTTGGCAGGAGATGGAGGAAATACGTTTGATGAAGATGTGGATGAGAAACCTGTTCAGGATCTGGCACTTAATGATCCTAACATCTTCAAGGCAGATGACTGTGATGCATTTGACTCTGATGTGGATGATGAACCTACTGCTCAAACAATCTTCATGGCTAACTTGTCTTCCCTGGCCTCATCTCGTCAAGCTGGTTCTTCTAATGCATCCGTGATTTCTGAGGTACTAAAAATTTATGACACATATAATATTGTCGAGGGACATCAGATTCCCGTAGAAGTACGTCAGGCAGTTGTTTCTGACTCAAGTGATGTTGATATGGAAAATAGCAATATTGTCTCATATGAACAGTATTTGAATAGCAACAACTCGCCTGATGTACCAAATGGTGAATCCTTTGTCAATAATGATGTGTGTGCTATGAGTAATGTATGTGCCTTAGACAATGCTAGTAATGTAGATAATGCATGTGAGTACCATGAGAACCAATTGCCTGTCCCAGATAATAACTTGATCACTAGACTTAACATCTATAAAGAACAAGTGGCTATGTATGAACAGCGTGCTAAGTTTGAGCTTAATGATCGTGAGCAGAAATTAGAAGGTCAAATGAGTACACTTATTAAAGAGTCTAGAGTGCGAGAAGAAACATTAAAATTAGAGTTAAGTTCTTTGAAAAGTCAGCTAGAACAGTCTGTCATACAAAAACAGGAAGCACAAAAGTGTGTAACAACACTTAGGCAAGAATTCAAACAAAAAGAAACAACTCTTTTAAATGATTTCTCTAAACTCAAGACGTTAAAAAATAAGCTTGAAGATAAGTTGTACACACAAAATCAAACCATACAAACTGCTCAAATGATTCATAAGCACAGAAAGCTGAGTGATAAGCATAGTAAAATCATGATAGGTGAACCAAAGTCAACCATACTTAGGGACATGCAAGTACTTCAACCAGCCCTATATGATGGTAATGTGATGATTAAGCCTATTCATGACCAACCTGAGCATATCTACACTGATGAAGAGGATGAGTTAAGTGATAATACGAAAGAAAAAATGAATGAGAAAATGAGGGATCCCGAGTGCATAGCCAGACGAATAATAATCAAACCCCATGATTATTATGAGGAAAATCGTCTGACTGTGTTTGCTCCTCAAAAGAAGTTAACACCTGAACAGATATTTTGGAAACAAGATAGTGAAAAACTTAAGGAAGATAAACTTAAGGCCAACACCCCCCTCATTCGAAAAGTTGCGTCCATAACGGTGTATCCTCCCAATACACCTAGGAATTTGGTGCCTTTGTCTCTTCCCACTGAATGCAAAACCTTTATTAGCTTATATGTGCTTTGGCAACTGTTTGCTGATTTTGATAAAACATGTAAGAAGAGAATCACACCAACCGGCATCACTGAGGGGGAAAGGTGTTTTGAACATGCAAAAAGGTGTTACTTAACTGAGGTCATGCCATTCTTTAAACTACTTAAAGAACACTTTGAAGGGTTGCAAACCGCCCTTAAAGCCGAAATAAATGAAATGAAAGTAGTATTTAAAGATATGGAAAATGAGGTGAATGAACATGCAATAGAAATTAAGAGTCGAGAGATTGAAAGAAAAAACATACTCATTACTAATGACAACTTGATTGCTAAATGTATTGCACAGGATGTATTTTACACTGTCACTGATTCTGCATTGTCTGCTTGTCAATTTAATGAGTATGCTATTGCATTAAATGTCACCCAGAATCGTGTTGTTGAGCTTGAGGGGGAGAATTTGAAATTGCTTGAAAAAATTCAAAATGACGACCATGATAACATGGTTAAACGTTTTTCTAAACTAGAAGTTGATTATTTGAACTTGCAACTTAAACATCAACACTTAGAAGAAAAATGCAAAATATCAAATGTCAAGACATCCACGGATGTTCCTGAGTTTGATACATATTTTGAGTTAAGCAAACGTGATGAAACAATTCAAGCTCACACGAACACGATTCGACTGCTGAGGGCCCAAATTGCCCAATTGAAATCCAACAAGTGTGAAGCATATGGCACCAATAAACCTTCGTCTTCAGACTCTCAGAATTTTCAATATCAAAACACCATAAATAAGTTACATTATGAAAATGAGTGTTATCGAGAAGAAAATTCAAAGGTTAAACAACATTTCAAAGAGTTATATGATTCTATTAAAGTCACAAGAAGCAATCACAATGATCAAATAACCTCTTTGACAAATGAAATTGAGAATCTGAAGGTTCGGGTGAAAGGTAAAATGCCATGCACCACTTGTAATGGTAATGCACCAAAGGTTACTAATAGTAAAAAGTATGATGTTGATGTTGGGGACATTCCGTTTAAGCTTAGAAATAACAGCCTTGCCCATCAAACATATCTAGATCATCTTAGAGAAGGCCTTGACACACTTCGTGAGGTAGTTGAAGAGGATAGGAATGATAAGCCACTTGATCAAGCAGTTGTCTATGCATGCAAACTCACGAAAAGGATTCAGGAAAACTTAGAATATGCCATAGGCTCAATTCCTAAGTTTAGAGGCCATAGAGATAGATTTGTTGCATCATCATCCAATGTTGTGAACAAGCATGTAGCCTTTGACCAACCACCCAAAACATCAGAACACAACACATCATTATCAGGAAGGCATGTGGCAGAAAAACATTCTAATGTTACCTTCGATGCTTCTACAGGAGTAAAAAGTGACACCCAAGCTAGCGGGTCAAGGTCTAGAGGAAATGAAAGAAAGGATATGACTGCGCCAGCTAAGAATGATCACTTGAAGAATGTAGAAGCCCAACCTAGGAACAATAAGTTTACAATGAGTAGGATGAATCGTGTTGATTCTAGTATCAAAAGTACTGTAATTAATTCGAATTCTAATGCTATCTGTAAAACTTGCGACAATTGTTTAATTTCTGCCAATCATGATGAATGTGTTGTGTCTTTTCTGTTGTCTTCTGCATCATCCCATGTTAAGAATGGTAGGATAACTAAAGCATGCAAAAAGGTTTGGAAAGCAACAGGAAAAACATTTGCTAGCATTGGCTATCAATGGAGACCCACTGGAAGGAAATTCAATTTAGGAAAACAGTGCACGTTACCTAAAATGAATAAGCATAAAATTGTGAAAGTTAAGGAATGGAGACCCACTGGAAGGAAATTCAATTTAGGAAAACAGAGATCATTACCTAAAATGAATATGCATAAAATTGTGAAGAATAAGGAATGGAGACCAACTGGTAGAATCCTGCCTTTAGAATCACAATGCCTTCCATCTAGGTCTTGTCCTACTTCTAGTTCTGTCTCCTCACCAAAGACAGTAGCATCTGTGAAATCTGTGGCCTCTGAATATGTATGTGCTGACCAAATGGACCCCAATTGTACGTGGGGATCCACATTTTTCAGTTATCCATTGTTGTCTGGTTTCAAATGCAGGTCGTACAAATCGTCCTGTGGTATTTGGACTCAGGCTGCTCAAAACATATGACTGGGGATCGCTCACGGCTCAAGAACTTCGTGAAAAAGTTTATCGGGACAGTTAGATTCGGGAACGACCACTTTGGTGCTATTATGGGTTATGGAGATTATGTGTTTGGTAACAGTGTAATCTCAAGGGTATATTATGTGGAAGGACTAGGACACAATCTGTTTTCTGTGGGTCAATTTTGTGATTCAGATCTGGAAGTGGCTTTCAGAAAGCATACATGTTTCGTTAGAGAATTGGATGGTTTAGATCTCCTCAAGGGCAGTCGGGGCACCAATCTATACACCATCTCAATTGAAGAAATGTTGAAATCCTCTCCCATATGCTTGCTCTCTAAAGCCTCTAAAACAAAATCATGGCTGTGGCATCGTCGTTTGAACCATTTGAACTTCGGTACCATTAATAATCTTTCCCGTAAAGATCTTGTTAGAGGGATGCCCAGACTAAAGTATGAGAAAGATCATCTCTGCTCTGCATGTCAACTGGGCAAAAGCAAGAAACAAACCCACAAACCTAAAACCATCAACACCAACATGGAAGCTCTTCATACCCTACACATGGACTTGTGCGGTCCAATGAGAATACAAACCATTAATGGAAAGAAGTACGTTCTGGTGATAGTTGATGACTATTCTCGGTTCACATGGGTAAAGTTTTTGAGAACCAAGGACGAAACTCCAGAGGTTATCATTAAACTGATAAAACAGCTGCAAGTAAGGCTCGATAAAACTGTCAGAATCATCCGCACAGATAATGGTACGGAGTTTGTTAACCAACAACTCCGTAATTTCTATGAAAGTATTGGCATCACGCATCAGAAAAGTATCCCACGCACCCCTCAACAGAATGGGGTGGTTGAACGAAGGAACCGTACTCTGGTGGAGGCTGCAAGAACTATGCTTATATTTTCAAAGACCCCGATGTTTCTCTGGGCAGAGGCTATTGCAACAGCATGTTACACTCAAAACCGATCCCTAATTCATCCGGTTCATGAGAAGACTCCCTTCGAGTTAATTCATAACAAGAAACCAGATCTTTCCTTTCTACGTGTGTTTGGCGCACTCTGCTATCCAACTAACGATAGTCAAGACTTGGGAAAGTTAAGAGCTAAAGCAGATATAGGTATTTTCGTTGGATACGCACCAGACAGTAAAGGGTATCGAATCTACAATAAAAGAACCCGTAAAATCATGGAAACCATTCATGTTACGTTCGATGAGCTGAGTGAGCTACCTGTTTCAGGACAAATCAGTTCTGGACCCGATCTTCACCTTTTGTCTCCTGGACCCATTAGTTCAGGACTTGTACAGAATTCCACGCCTGAAGATTCTTATGTGCCACCTACATGTGAGGAGTTGAAGAAGTTATTCGATCCCATGTTTGATGAATACTTTGAGCCAACAAATGGATCCATCCCGAGTGAATCAGCTGTAATTCCTATGGATGAGGTTCAAGCCCCACAAGATTCAGAAGGACCTGCAGCTTCAGTATCAGTCAGTCACAATGCTCCTGCTGCCAGTCAATCGCCTTGGTCATCAAACACTCAAACTTCTCCAGTAATGCAAGAATCTTCAGATAATAACTCTTTGGAAGTTAATCCTTTTGCTCCTGTTGAAGAGGTTCCTTTTGAAAACATATTTGCTCCTGAACATCCATCAGACACATCCTTACCTGAGGAACACAGCACTGCTACTTCTGTTCATAACCATCAACCTCACGACCATCTCAGGAAATGGACCAGTGATCATCCAATCGACAACATCATAGGCAATCCCTCTCGTCCAGTATCCACACGTAATCAACTAGCCACTGATGCACTATGGTGCTTCTTCAATTCCGTACTGTCTAAAGTCGAACCAAAAGATGCCAAAGAAGCAATGACTAAAGATTGCTGGTTCCAGGCTATGCAGGATGAAATCCATGAATTTGATCGACTTGAAGTATGGGAATTAGTGCCTCCTCCGGAGCGTGCAATGATCATTGCTTTAAAGTGGATCTTCAAAGTGAAGCTTGACGAGTATGGTGATGTCTTAAAGAACAAGGCACGGCTAGTTGCTAAAGGGTTTAGACAAGAAGAGGGCATTGATTTTGAAGAATCGTTTGCTCCGGTTGCTAGAATTGAAGCTATAAGAATCTTCCTAGCTAATGCAGCTAGTCGTAATATGATAGTCTACCAGATGGATGTCAAAACGGCATTCTTGAATGGTGACTTAAAGGAAGAAGTTTATGTGAGTCAACCTGAAGGATTCGTGGATGCTGAACACCCTACTCATGTTTACCGCTTGAAGAAGGCTCTTTATGGGCTAAAACAGGCGCCAAGGGCATGGTACGATACATTGTCCAAGTTCCTCCTTGCAAACAAATTCTCCAAGGGTGTCGTTGATCCTACACTATTCACCAGGAAATCAAGAAACCATCTACTGCTAGTTCAGATATACGTAGATGATATCATCTTTGCTTCAACAGATCCTGGTGAATGTGATAGTTTTTCAAAGGAGATGAATTCCAAGTTCCAAATGTCCATGATGGGGCAAATGTCATTCTTCTTAGGACTACAAGTTTCTCAAAGTCCCGGAGGCATATTCATCAATCAATCCAAATACGCCAACGAGATCCTGAAAAAGTTTGGATTCCATTCAAGTGAACCTGTTGACACTCCCATGGTTGATAGAACGAAGCTGGATGAAGATCCTTCAGGGATTCCAGTTGATATCACACAATATCGAAGCATGATTGGATCTTTGATGTACATCACGGCTAGCAGACCAGATCTTCTGTTTGCTGTGTGCATGTGTGCTCGGTATCAATCCAGACCAACCAAGAAGCATGTTGAAGCAGTGAAAAGGATCTTCCGATATCTTCAAGGCACGGTTCATATGGGTCTCTGGTATCCTAAGGACACTGCAATGGAGTTAACGGCATACGCAGATGCTGATCATGCGGGATGTCAAGATACTCGTCGAAGTACTTCAGGAGGAGCTCAATTTTTAGGGGAAAAGTTGGTTAGTTGGTCTTCTAAGAAGCAGATGAGTACTTCCATATCATCTACTGAAGCTGAGTACATTGCTATGTCTGCATGTTGTGCACAAATCCTTTGGATGCGATCACAGCTTTCGGACTATGGATTCTCATACAACAAAATTCCCCTATATTGTGACAACAAAAGCGCCATTGCTCTCTGTTGTAACAATGTTCAGCACTCCAGGTCAAAACACATCGACATCAGGCATCACTTCATCAGGGAACAGGTTGAAAAAGGAATTGTGGAACTATACTTCGTGAGGACAGAGTTTCAGTTAGCTGATATATTCACCAAGGCCCTCCCAAGAGAAAGGTTTCAGTTTATTCTCCCACGCCTTGGCATGAAAAGCATGACTCCAGAAACCCTCAAGTGTCTTCAGGAAGAAAAGGAGGAGTAAAGGATTGTCTTCTTATATCCTTGTACATAGTTGTATATATCTTAAATCAAAAAGAAAAATACAAAAATATAAAACCTATAAAAACCATAAAAAATCGAAAAATCAGAAAATACCAAAAATAGTTCTACCTAGGCATGTCTTCTGTTTATCGATAACATTTACGTATCTAGAAATGTCATTCAACAATGGCACGGATTCTTAAATGAAGCTCGAGCAGAAGTTATACTAATCAGTTAAAACATGTCTTAATGGCTTGCAGTTACTTCATACTGCAACCCGCACTGTACAATGAGGAAAGCATGTCGCCAAAAAGACAGCTGTTTCTCCACACGGGTGATGTTCACCTGGGCATGGATTACTTTATATCCATGTTCTCCCGACTTGATGTACGTGTCAGTGCATCACTTCGTATATAAGAAGAGAAGTCTTCTTTTCATCAAGATTCTCTATCTTGTTTGATTCTTCAAGAGAGTCTTGATGTTACACAAGGTGGTAAATTGAACTAAATTTTCACAAATGTCCGTCGCTCAATTGAATGACTACAACTATGTTAATGGGAAACGGATCATCAATTGAGGGGGAGCATATGTGTTCAAATTTCCGACACCTTGCCACATTTGTGCAAACATCAACAGTGACACTCTCTCGCCAATTCAAGGGGAGCATAGTATGCTCCAAAATCAGAATACATTTAAACCTGACCACATTTTCTCCAAAATTTTTCTAAATGTATTTAAATCAATTGAGATCACAAATCTCAAATGGTTTGAAATTTTTGATCGGGGGAGAGAATGTGATTTAAATAGGAAATTCTGATAAAATGTGATGATTTGGAAGTTAATGTATGCTCTCCCGTATGTGCTAAACCATTTTGTATATCAAGGCACATATTGAGGGGGAGCAAAATGTTTTGGTAATAAACGCAAGCTTTTCCATATGTGCGAAAATCTTTCATATTTCAATGCACATATTGAGGGGGAGCAAATGGTTTTTACAAAACAAAGGATTTGGCATCTCATGTGGCCGTGACTCAGAATTAACCAATGAATTGACGAAACTTGAACTGTCATCAATCGAAAGGATTCGTCTTGGCCGGGTAATAATTTCAAGCTGGGCTAACCAGTGATGTAAGCGTGTCTCGAAAAAGATGAATCTGAGTAGAGTGTACCATTTCGAGAAACTTTCTGTGGATTTGACCAGGCCGGGTAATAATTTCAAGCTAGTCTAACTAGTGATGTAAGCGTGTCTCGAATCGGTCTTGTTCACTGAAAGTGGATCAATTCAAAAAGTGAGAGCTCTACCTAACATGTGCAAATTTATAAAACAATCAACCGAGCACATGTTGAGGGGGAGCATTTGAAAATTATAAAACTCTCAAGTGTTTGCAAAAATGTGTTTCTGAATCATGAACACTTTGAGAGATTTTCAAAGATTTGGCATGGCAATCGTGGAAGTACACCAAAGACCGACCATTTTAATTAATGCATGGAGTTATAAGGATGGTTAGGTTAGGCTTAAGTTCCCACGATCCCGCCAGAGCCGGAGGGATCTACCCAGGGACAATCCACTAGTTAGTGTAGAAGTCCTTAGGTATGATTAAAAAAGGAGATAAGTGGATAAGGGAAAAGTGCCGACTGAGATAGAGCTAGTACTGGAACAAACCCAACAAGGTTCTAGTAATGAAGTCTCGGTATGCACTGAAGGGGTTGAAGAATGAAAAAGAATTGTAAAGAGAAAGGGTGAAAAGAAATAGCCCTCCTTACAACTTAGGCAGAAACCGGGTCAATACATATGCTGTCAGAATCACTTAGTTGATTGCTGGCATTGAAGACAAAGTATCATGGACCCAGTGATACGCTGCACAACCCTCCTTAGCCACTCAAGGTCCCTCAAAGGATTCTTGTTTCAATTGTCACGGAGTTCAATACATTCCTATCGTCTCTCTCACTCCGAGTTAGATGATATTGAAAAGGTGGCAGTCCTCTCCAGCCTCCGCTCACTAAATCAAAACGCACTATCGAGTCTAGAGCCACGAGATACACAATAAGATCTCTTAGGGACACGAATTACTTCTACACTGGTTGTTCAACATTAAGGACACCAGTTGTGAGCTTATGAGTCCTACGCAGATCTTAGCAATCTGCCAGAACATTTATGAGAGAATTTACTTATGTAATTCTCAATGATTGAATGGAAATTCCTGCCAGGGTCAACATCAAGCAGCCCTGAAAGCAGGTCACTTAGGTAATTCCTCGTGGATTACGCTTAGTGGTCGCGGCAGTTTCAACCGGTCTACAGTCGTGGAGTGATCTCCAGCGACTCTCCTAATCGTTGATTTACTACGGTAAAATCTTAAAAAGCCCTCTGTGGGTTTTCGTTTAGGAACGGTCTTGGTAAGGATTAGAGAGAGTCTTCACACTATGCTGTTGACGATCTCGAAATCCAAACTTGTAAGCACCGGTCGAATTATTGCTAACTGTCGTATGCAGGAATTTCTGGCGGATGTTGCTGTGGAATGCTGTAGCTGGTTGCTGTTGTAGCTGGTTGCAGAAAAGATGCCAATCCATTACCACATGTTCACACCACATCATCATCAAAGAAGTCATGATCACCCTAAAAGACCTTCAACACAGCTTCTGCTAACTCTGATGCTGAAGATCATGACACCATATCGTGTGAGCATGTCGGCTCTAAGTATATTTCATCACATGGAGTAGTACTACAGAAAGATGACTTGGAGACTCAAGTGGGATGATACGTTCTCAGATTACTCAAAGTTCATCCAAGACAAATGAGAAGTCATCTTCAGATCACTGATGTTTGCACAACAGTCTATGACAGTGAAGATTCAATGATTACGAGCTATGATGTCAAGATCCAAGGAAGAAGGGCTGAAATTCAGAACATTACTTCTGGGGTGACCTCCCTTAGGGGGAGATTGTTAGGAATATGAATATTCAGCAGAAGACTCGGTCACCCCGAGTACTTATTAGATCATCATAGCTCGTAGGAATATCTGTAATATTATCAGTAGCTTAGTATTATTAGTATTAGTCATATCTATATTTGTGGAGTGGGTCGGGGCTTTCCCCAGTGTCAGCTCGCTCCACAGTCCACTAGGGACATAATATGTAGTAGTATATATATCCCTTCCCACACATGGGAAGGGTTGGACCTTTTCACTTAATCTAATATTACTTGTGTTTCTCTCACTAAAAAGGCTCCCACTTCTCTCTAGAAACCTTCTTCCATTCGATCCAAACTATCCTCATACAAGTGATTCATGTATTGTGAATACCCTACATTTCCTTTTCAATCTACTGTATACTCATTTAGCAATTAGTATCTGATTATGTGTATCATGGTTAAAGTCTAGACAGGCTGATTTGTGAAAAAAAAACATATACCAATTGTTCATATATCAAACAATAAAGATAACATGTCTAAGTAGTTCCTGTTTTAATTTAACGTACGCTTAGTTAACAATTATCTTTGGCACAGCAATTGACTGATGCGTGGTTTTGCGACCTTACAACAGGTTTTACCTCTCGAGGGATCTCAAGAGGCTTGCAATCCCCACCAGGCAGTGTACCTGACCGATGTAGTATAGTGAAGTGGCAAGTACCGGGGGATTGATCGTTCTCTAGGGGAATAGTGTCGTTAGGATTGAAAAACTATTCTAATAGGTCTAAGGGTGAGGGAAGATTCTTTTTGTATTTTTATATTTTT
The DNA here is from genome assembly GCA_021014915.2 of Artemisia tridentata subsp. tridentata. NCBI lineage: Eukaryota > Viridiplantae > Streptophyta > Magnoliopsida > Asterales > Asteraceae > Artemisia > Artemisia tridentata. The sequence goes on from CP139505.1 coordinate 157,945,986, forward strand.
ATGAAAGCAAGTAAAATCTCGGGTTTGAAGGAGTGGGCGGAATTAGTTGCTAGTCAACTAACCCAAATAACTACAAATGCAAATAAAATAAATAACTGAAAATGAAAAGGTTGTGAAACTTATATGGGGAGAAATGTGTTTACTTAGATTTCCTTACTCCCTAACTATCTTTTACCGGTTGATTAGTGTGTATTAATTGCGTGGATGACGGGTGTATTCCTTAATACCAATCGTGGGGTGGCGTACGTACTTCCCCAACTCTACAAGCTCCTACTTCACTCCTATGTCGAGCCGGCTAAGAAGCTCCTAACAGGGGATCACTAGAATTCGCTCATGCATTAAATACAACCATAAAAACCTTAGTACGCATTGGTTCATGTTTCTTAAGACGTTCAAGCTAGTTACCGTATAGGAGGTTAGCCAGTTTTCTTAAGCCTAACATCGATAAACAATCATCCAATACAATTAATAACACACTAATAACCAATAATCAATAGTTAGGTTTCATTAGATCTAAGCAAACACAAGATAAATCTAGCCTAGCATGTTAATTAAAAGACAAGAACAAGATATAATCAAACAACACATAGACATATTGAATGATTAAATGATTACTTATCTTCAATTAAACATGGGAGATCCAAGGGTATAAAACCCTTAAAAATGGCAGAGAATTCATCTTAGGGTTTCTCCTCACAAAGTTGCACACTCATGAATAAAAATTGCAAAACTATATATAGAGTTTAGTGGCTGACGGCGTCACGTTGTAGGAGGTGACGCCGTCACCTCGCCGTGGCTAGGGTTCCCGGATGGTCTTCCTGACGCCGTCCCTCTTTAATCCTCCAAAATCCGCTCTGGCCTATCAAGGGTTGACGCCGTCAGAAATGTGCTTGACGCCGTCTCTCTTTAACTTAAACCGTGATGGCCTTGATCACCTTAAAGGGTGACGCCGTCAGACTTTCCATTGTAAAACTCTCTGGCGCGTCACGTGTATTTTTCATATCCACTTTGCCAAGCCGTGACGCCGTCAGGAGCAATCCTTGACGCCGTCAAGTGTACTTTTCCAGCAACTTTGGAGACTTTGTCGTTTTCTTCACTTTTATGCTCCAAAAACGTCCAAAATGCTTCCTTTTCCAATTTTCTCCTCCAAAGTACCTAAAATGACAAAAGGAACGATTTAGGGCATTATTTGATCAAATAAATACGATTTAGGGCTTAAATGACCCCCGAAAAGTGGTACACTTTTCGCCTCATCAAATACCCTTACACTTGAGATTTGCTTGTCCTCAAGCAAATGCGCTTTTATTCTAATCAAAATACAAGTTAGGGGTCATTTAACGCTAATATAAAAGTAATTACAACAAATAGTCGTTCCACTTTAATCATAATAAGCACGGAGATTACATACTAGCACCTCACAAGTAGTGTTTAGATACTCACATCTCTCAGGTGTCATAAAAGTATATCTCATAAATGAAAATGAATAATATCTCTCACTACCTGTCATAGCAAATAGATTACCATAGGCTTGGGAAAGGATCAAAAACCTCCTCCACTAGGCGTAAGCACCTAAGATAAACTATCAAAGAGGGCTTTTACATGGGTTATAACGTTAGGTGTAGGGATATGATAAACACGGATTTGTTGGATAAGAGATATTTTACTGGTGGTGAGTTAAAGATCTTGATTAATTACATGTATAATATGGCGTTGCTAAGCCAAGATTAGACTCGACTTAAGCTAAAAACAAAATAACAAAAACATAAAATAAACATAAAATGAAACGGGATGGTAGTCCGTATGTTTTTTTTTTTTTTTTTTTTTTACTTTTCTTCTTCTCATTTTTTTGTATTTTTCTTGATTTTTTCGATTTTTTTTCCATACACTCTTGCCCTACCATCCAAAATAATACATCGTAGGGGCGTCGCATTCCCCTTACACTTGAACTTTTACATAACTTTAATATTAACTATTCTAATGACTCGAATTAATATAATCGAAACACTTGGAGTACTTTTAAAATATTTAGCACATATGGGGGTAATAATGTTGTTCTTCCCCATTACTCCATTACACTAGTACTTTACCCATGAGTCCCAATCGTCCCAAAACAATATGTACAAGGATATGACTCGACTTAGCAACCATGTAATCAATTAGATAATTAACTTGGGGTTTAAACAAATGTTGTAACAATAATGCACTAAAAATGAGTGCATACAAGGTAGGCTAAGGCAATTTGGGTGTACATTTAAGTGGGGTGTAAACAAATTCTTCCTTTAAGTAAAATGCTTAAAGGTCGAAACGAAAAGATAGGCTCTGAGGGGTGTACTAGGGGTATCGTGTACCAAAAATGGGTACAACGCAAAGGGTGTGGGAGAATTACTTGACCAATGTAGCCAATGTAATTATAACAAAAACACAGGTGTAAAACAATGGGTTAATCATAATGCCTCTTATCATGTAGCAAATCTAACTACACGAATGTAGTCTCACTTGTGGCCTCAGAATGGTCCTAACGCAAGTTCTAGAATCTAAGTGCTACCGGTACACACATCATAGCATAAATGCTTTTCCTACCAATTCTAGGGGCGAACCTCACATATTTGGGGGTGGAAAATTTTTTTGTGGTACGGTTTTGTGCTAGTCATATAACTCCTATCCATGAGACGCTCATTAAGATCAAAGTTTCACTCCTATATGTTGTAAAAAATTTTAAATTTGGCACTAAAATTGCCCTAACAGGTATTTCTCTCAGTTTTATTACACATCTACCATTAAACAAACAAAAATCAAGTGCACTTGTATTCTCTAAAGTATCGTACTTTACCCCCCCTTACACTTAAGATGAACATTGTCCCCAATGTTAAAATAACAAGATGTAAAAGTAAATAAGGTAAAAGAATGAAATCAAATACTCCCCTGATTCGTTTGGTGGATAAAGAGGTAACATGGTTAGATCTTCTTCCAAGGTAATGTTGAAGCTTCAAGACTAATGCATCGCCAAAAGCTTGATTCCACATACATTTCCTTGTCCAAAATAACCTGTTAAACCTGAGAAAACAAACACGAAAAAAAAACTGCATAACATCGGCGGGATAAATCTATATAAGGATATAATGCTTGTGGAATGATAATTTTGCAGATTCCTGGAGTTTATAAGTTAGAGATTTAATAAAAACTTTTTATGAAAACAAAACTTTCAAAAATTTCAGAAAATTAAAACCTGACGCCGTCAGGTTGTAAGGCCTGACGCCGTCAGAAATGATCTGACAGAATTCTCATGTTAAGTTTCCGGAAAATTTCTGGAAAAACCTATACCTTACTTCCTGGAATTCCTGCAAAACATCATTATGACTCGATACAAGCATTTGACTCAAACAAATACTAATATGTATGTTAATTTATTATTGTTATGATTCATGTTCATTTGTTCTAATAAACCGATTTGGATTTCCCTTACACTTAACTTTTGCAAAATACCTTTATATGTAGTTAAGACGAAGTTAAAAACAAGATAAAGCATTTTCACAATTTAGTTTTGAACATGAATCAATAATAATAAAAATTAAACATACATACGGAAACAAATAAAATCAAACAAACAAATAAATAAACACACAAAGCAAATAAAGCTTGGGTTGCCTCCCAAGAAGCGCTTTTCTTTATTAACGAGTCTTGTAGCTAGACTCAAAGTCCTTCTACCCTATGTAAGTGAGCTCGTCATCGAGGACGTCTTTAGGGTTAAGCTTGGATTGAAGTTTCCTATTGGTCCGCTTAGTACAATATATCTTTTCAAACTTCTCTCCATCCGGGTCATACAATGTCATCTTAATATGCCATGACCCATCCCCATCTTTGGGTGGTTTGTCCCAATCCCACTTATGATCATCGTCCTCACAAGTCCACTTATTCATCCCTAGGTTAATTGGCAAAACTCCTAGGAAATCAATCATCTTCCTAAAAACTAGAGGGTCTTCAAATGGATCCAATTCGGTGTCCCTAGCCAAGAGTTGTTCTACCGCATGTGTTCGGTTCACAAAGTCCTCTTCTAGGTAAAATGGGCATTGGGGTCCTATGAAGTCTCTATCGATCCAAGGTCCATATCTAGATGGTCTCCTATTTAATTCTAACCAATGGGGTGTTGGTTCATCACTAGTATCATAGGCATGTTTCTTCACATCATAGACTGACCAAGTATCACCTTCTCCTACCGCTATCTTAGATTCCTTACAATCAATCATAGCATTAGCGGTCGCCAAAAATCCTCTACCTATCAACAAGGGGCATGTAGGGTCGCTAACCATATCAAGGACGTGGAAATCGGCTAAAATGGTTAGTTTTCCTATGTGTACTAACATGTCCTTGACTACTCCAACTGGGTAAGCAACACTCCCATCCGCTAAGCCTATTATCACCTTGGTTTCTTCAAGTTTTCCTAGTTTTAGAGAGGTGTAGAGAGGTAACGGAAGTAGGTTAAGGCTTGATCCAAGATCGGCTAATGTGTCATAAGCCTCCGAATTACCGATCTTGCAAGGTAGAACAAATAAGCCCGGATCATCTAACTTCTTAGGTAGCTTGTTTTGAACGAAGGCGGTCCCTTTTTCGCCTAACTTGAGCTTCTTCTCATCCAACACATCAATAACTGGACTTTCAAGGTGGAGCTCCTTGAATTCATTGTCAAGGTTTTAAGTGGGAGGTGTCTCAACTATGTTGTTGACCAATTTGGATATCATAACTTCTTGGTCATTTTGAACGACTTGGGTTTGTTTGAAACACGAGCTCATGGAATTGACCGAATAATATTGTGGACAAGAACTAGGAGACGAAACCGACAAGATGGCATTGACGTTTAGTTTCGGGTTCTTGACTGTGTTGCTAGGGAGTGCTCCCATTTCTCGGTCATTGAGGGCTTTCAACAAAGTGTCAATCTTATTGGTCATCTCGCTTTGTTTTTGTTTGAAATTGGCTTCAAAATTGGCCAAACGAGCTTCTTGAGATGCCATAAATTGAGACATCAATCCTTCAAAGTTATTGGTACTACCATCGCTGGAAGGATTGTTGTTGAAAGTACGGTTCGAGTTGGAACCGCTTGATTGGAAACGATTAGGTGGGTTGGAAGAATTGGTTTGTTGTGCGTTTTGGTTTTGTTTCCACCTAAGGTTTGGGTGATTTTTCCATGAGGGGTTGTATGAATCACCGTAGGGGTTTGGCTCGGGTTTGAAAGTGTACCACTTGTCTCTCGCTCCATCGGTACGCGAGGATACGTAGTCCGCAAAAGCTTGTTCGGGGAGTTCCATGCAATCACGAGTGTCGTGGGGACCACTACATAATTCACATGAAGAAGTGATTTTTTTCACTTGGCTTGAAGGTTTAGGAGCCTCGTAGGATTTCATAAGAAACTTGACTTGGTCTTCAAGTTCTATGATCCTATGGTCGGAAGTGCTTGAATTGTTCGAAGGCAAAGATATTGCCTTGACCGTTTTATTCAAATCACGGGGATCACTCCAACTTTCATTGTCATATAGAGCAAGATCTTCCAGGAGAGCCCATGATTGTTCCGCACTTAGATCACGTAGCTTACCACCGGCCGATTGGTCAATGGTTTGCCTCGTGGAGAGATTGATGTGGTCATAGAAGATTTGGACTTGGAGCCAAAGTTCTATGCCATGGTGAGGGACTTTTTGGAGTAAGTCCTTGAATCGAGTCCATGCCTCGTAGAGGGTTTCGCCTTGACGTTGTTGGAACATCAAGATATCATTCCTTAGCTTGGTAGTTCTTCCTGGTGGGAAAAACTGAGCAAGGAAACGAGTGGTGAGATCATCCCAAGAGGTGATGGATCCTGCGGGTAGACGCTCTAGCCATTGACAAGCTTGGTCCCGCAGAGAGAATTGAAAGAGACGCAGTCGGGTCGTCTCTCGAGTGGCAACATCAAGGTCTATGGAGTCTACAATTTTGAGGAAATCCTTGAGATGTTGATTAGGATCTTCGGAACGAAGTCCATGGAATGCGCATCCGCTTTGCACCAACCGGATGGCGTCGGATCGCAAGGAAGTGACATTGGCTCCTTGAGTGAGCTCAATGGTGTTTCGATAGCCATGGTGGCTAGGACGGGAGTAGTCTCCTAAGGTACGGGCTCTAGGAGGTGGGTGTTGTTGTGGTGGTGGGTTGTTGGGATCAAGGATATTACCACCTTCCATGATGTCGGATGGTAATGGTTACGAACAAAGAAACGAAGAAAAAAGATAGACTAAAGAAAACCTAGAAAAATAAAATAAAAATCTCACTAGAAAGGAATCTAGTGAGTAGACCTAATAAAATAAAAATTCAACCTAAACAATAACTATTCCCCGGCAGCGGCGCCAAAAACTTGATGCGTGGTTTTGCGACCTTACAACAGGTTTTACCTCTCGAGGGATCTCAAGAGGCTTGCAATCCCCACCAGGCAGTGTACCTGACCGATGTAGTATAGTGAAGTGGCAAGTACCGGGGGATTGATCGTTCTCTAGGGGAATAGTGTCGTTAGGATTGAAAAACTATTCTAATAGGTCTAAGGGTGAGGGAAGATTCTTTTTGTATTTTTATATTTTTATGAAAGCAAGTAAAATCTCGGGTTTGAAGGAGTGGGCGGAATTAGTTGCTAGTCAACTAACCCAAATAACTACAAATGCAAATAAAATAAATAACTGAAAATGAAAAGGTTGTGAAACTTATATGGGGAGAAATGTGTTTACTTAGATTTCCTTACTCCCTAACTATCTTTTACTGGTTGATTAGTGTGTATTAATTGCATGGATGACGGGTGTATTCCTTAATACCAATCGTGGGGTGGCGTACGTACTTCCCCAACTCTACAAGCTCCTACTTCACTCCTATGTCGAGCCGGCTAAGAAGCTCCTAACATGGGATCACTAGAATTCGCTCATGCATTAAATACAACCATAAAAACCTTAGTACGCATTGGTTCATGTTTCTTAAGACGTTCAAGCTAGTTACCGTATAGGAGGTTAGCTAGTTTTCTTAAGCCTAACATCGATAAACAATCATCCAATACAATTAATAACACACTAATAACCAATAATCAATAGTTAGGTTTCATTAGATCTAAGCAAACACAAGATAAATCTAGCCTAGCATGTTAATTAAAAGACAAGAACAAGATATAATCAAACAACACATAGACATATTGAATGATTAAATGATTACTTATCTTGAATTAAACATGGGAGATCCAAGGGTATAAAACCCTTAAAAATGGCAGAGAATTCGTCTTAGGGTTTCTCCTCACAAAGTTGCACACTCATGAATAAAAATTGCAAAACTATATATAGAGTTTAGTGGCTGACGGCGTCACGTTGTAGGAGGTGACGCCGTCACCTCGCTGTGGCTAGGGTTCCCAGATGGTCTTCCTGACACCGTCCCTTTTTAATCCTCCAAAATCCGCTCTGGCCTATCAAGGGTTGACGCCGTCAGAATAAAGCTTGACGCCGTCTCTCTTTAATTTAAACCGTGATGGCCTTGATCACCTTAAAGGGTGACGCCGTCAGATTTTCCATTGTAAAACTCTCTGGCGCGTCACGTGTATTTTTCATATCCACCTCTTTTGCCAAGCCATGACGCCGTCTGGAACAATTCTTGACGCCGTCAAGTGTACTTTTCCAGCAACTTTGAAGACTTTGTCGTTTTCTTCACTTTTATGCTCCAAAAGCGTCCAAAATGCTTCCTTTTCCAATTTTCTCCTCCAAAGTACCTAAAATGACAAAAGGAACGATTTAGGGCATTATTTGATCAAATAAATACGATTTAGGGCTTAAATGACCCCCGAAAAGCGGTACACTTTTCGCCTCATCACTGACTCAGGTTGTTATTTAAACTATATATGAAAAAAACAATTTCTGATTATGTTTATCATAGTTACAGCCTATAGATGCTGATCTGTTCAAAAAGATATAGCAATTGTTCATGTATCAGACAATGAAGAGGTACCCTTGATAACATGTCTAAGTACTTTCATTTAAAATTAAATATCTACTTATTTAGCAACTATCTTTAGCACAAATAAATACTTAAGACAACGATTCATTTTTTTGCAGCCTATTTTACAGTCACATAAACGGCGTAGGTTGTGTAAAAAAGCCGATACTAAAAGCACAGCCCTTGATGAGGTTATCTCATCGAATGATGAACAGCCACCTATATATGAAGGGCAAAAGAAAACTAATAATGGAGTCCAAGGAGAAAATAAGATGGTACAGATTAGCGTAGGATTGTCGTATTTTGTTTTATCATGTTAATATCTTATAACTTACGATATGTCTTTGTATTGTTTTCTTTTAATCCCATCAGGCTAATGAAGCGGTGAAGAGAGAAAACATTTACATTCATGAGGAAGATACAGTGGTATACATTAGTTTCGTAATATCGTGGATCATTTTTTTTTTTTTTTTTTTTTAAATACACAAATATATTGTACCTTACAATGGTTTTTTTTATTGTGTACTTTGAAACATACAAGTCCGATGATGCTGAACATATTATAATAAAAATATCTAAAACATCACATCCAACAGACGGCATGAGACATATAAATTATATGTTGATTGATGATGATACAACTGATGAATCCGATAAGAATGAATGCAGTTCAGAAGATGGGGTTTGGATAAACATAAATGATCTTCCTGAACCCTTTTATCCCATAGAAGAATATAAACCCAGATACACCATCCCTGATGAACTTATCATTGAAGACTCTTCCAAAGGTTGTTTGTTGAAAATAAATGTGTACTTATTTGTATTTGTGAATAGTTAAATATGTTTTAGATTGAAAGTTGTATTTTTCTTAAATAATTTTCTACCTGATATTTTGATAGGGGATTCAAAATATATATCCATATATAAGGATCATGAAGAAGAATGTAGCATTGTTAATGATGACTTGTGGGACGAGATGCCTGATATTGACGGAAAAATACACGATGAAAATGTTCAACATGGCAACATCGATGATGAAATAGTAGCAAACGACTCAGACGCGTATAGTGTGAGCTACGATTCTAATGACGATGCTATAAGCGACTTTATCAACGACGGCTCCACTGATTATGAAACAACCGGTGATGATGATAGTGATGATGAAATATGATGACACATAAGAGATTTTTCCATTGATTATGTTTTCATTTATTATTATTATTATTATTTTGTTTGATATGTCTTGATCTATTGTTATTGGATGAATATATATATATATATATATATATATATATATATATATATATATATATATATATATATATTTATTTACGAATATTTGTTCCAATTCAGAATGGTTTAATAAACACAATGTATTGTGTAAAAATCAAATTATAGTCCATGTCTTCTAAATATTAACAAATTCTAACCCAAGAAATCCAGCCCATTAAAAACAATTTCGAAACATCAAACCCTAGAACCTTTCATTGAAAAACTATATAATGGGTAAAAGGGTAACATCCATCAACAGAGATTTCTCCTTTGGAATCGTCAAACCCTAAAACGTTTCAGGATAACAATTGTTGTGCGTCTCGGACTGATACAGAGTCCAAGGATCAAAACGTTCATGGAAAAAAACATGATCCTCAACCAAAGGTGGAAGATGGAGTACATGATCAGCACTTTAAAGAACCAGACGCTAAGGTGGATGATGCATTGAGATTTCTTGCATCAATCTTTGAAGAAGGTGGACCTTCTCAAAGCAGTAAAGGTATCGCGTATAGGATTTCTACTATTTTATAAGTAAATTTATGTTTTCGTATTAAGTTTGTTAGTCTATGTACACTTGATTTTGATAGGTGAGTTAGACGAGTCTATTTTCCTCCACTGGCTGAAACTAAATGTTGGGGATCCTCAAAGGTCTCGAGAAGTTCTTGACGCCGTTCAGTCAAAAGTTCTAAAAACAGAAGCTATGATTAACGAACTGCGCAACATGGGTCATGAGATAGATGGTGACTATTTTGTGGATTTAAACTTCTTTAGTGATGAAGATTGAAATCTCAGCATCATATTTGTATTCCAATTTAAATAACATGCGAAGTAATTTGATGTTTTGTGATTACAGACGTTTTTATGGATGCTATTGAAACTAACGTGGGCTGGGTTATGAATTGTTAGATATCTGCATTCTACAAGTTTTTTTTTTTTTTTTTTTTTTTTTTTTTTTTTTTTTTTTTTTGGTTCAGTTTATTGAATATGGTGTTTAAGCATTTAAATGAATGCATGTAATTCAACTATCTACTTTAAATATATGATATGCACAAAGTATTAATAGATATACGTTTATATTCACCTCAACATGGGGGTACCACTATACAAATTAACTAGCCCAACATATGTTATAATTAATTTGTATAATGTATTAATAAACAAACAAACAAATACATCTTATAATTTATTCTCAATTACACACCATAAGTTATATATGTAACACACTTCCTTTTAAAACTACCATATAATTTAACAAAGCATTACAACCATTGTTTATGAGTTCAGGAGCACAACAGTCATATAATGAAAGACATAGAAACGATGAAAGATTGATAGCCGTCAAGAAACCTAAAGTTTCTGAAATTAAAGAGTTATATCAATATATGGAATATGAGAGGGATAATTATTATTCTCATCCAGTTTTTTTCACTTTATAATAAGTATATGAATCATTCTCATCTTCTATGCATTCCCTTTTTTCTGCACATGGTGAAATTCGTTATTTACTTATCCAATTACAATATTTTGTTACCATATATGATATTATATAGTGATCAATAAATATGGTGTATCAAGTATTAGATTTAATTTAAGATATATCCATTACATATTATATAGTAATATATAAATATGGTATATCGAATATTCATTAAATTTAAGATATATCCATTACATATTATACAAGTTCGCCCTATATATAAATTGATATTCGGTCTCAAAAGCAATTAATCACCTACGTTTTTTTTTTTTACTTTCGTTTCACAAACAAACTTTCCAATGGGTAGTGAGTTTTTTTCCCCATCGAAGTCCCCAGATAAACGCCCAATAAGTGTTTAACCACCAAGAGAAACCTCAACAGATTCGACAGTAGACCGTGGCGGTGTTAGCTATTTTCTACCAATTCGATATATTGCTCAACTTAGACGTCTAATAGCAGCGATGGAGGCAGAAATTGTGCGTGACGAGCAAACAGTATTGGAATGCAAAGATGCTATTGATCAATGCAGAGAAAAAATATTAGCGTATCAAGATAAAATAAATGATGTTAAGAAACAAATGGATAGTTATAATTGTTTGTAGTAATTTTCGTACACGATAATAGTACTTACCAATCAGTTTAGTTTTTTTATCATTACTATTATTATTTTTTTAAATGTTTAGGTTTGTTAGATTTCTGATCGCAACATTATGATTTCTTTTACATTTGAAACTATTATCGATTTATTGCTTTGCATCCAATCTATGCGTTGAGTAATTACATATTCACATTTTTTTTACAACATTCGACACATAAATTAACCACAATAATCAGCATAAATAATATATGTATTTAAAAGATATGTTCATATCTTTAATGCGTATAAGTAGAAATATTTATATAAATACCAGATACAATTTAAATAAGAAATTCGTATTTAATAGTTTGTATTTAAAATATATACGAGTATCTTTAATGCGTATAGATGGACGTGTTTATAGAAAGTATATACTTTCTAATTAAATGTTGTGCCTTTTCAATTTAAAGATTGTGACTTTTAAGTAGTCTATAAATACAAAGGACTAACAAATAGTTTTTATTATCTTTTTACTATTCTAAATTATTATTTAGTTTGAAACTACAATGTCATCATCCTCATCAAACGCTGAAACAAACCAACGTAAACGAACAAGATGTGATTCTGTCTCTCTTATGCCAGACAAATACAAGATTTTCGACATACCCTAGCATATATGGGATAAATGTCATTCTGGCGCCTATGGGACTGAAAAAGCGTTGATCGATCTTTACAATGATCGTATAAAGCGTCTTGAAGAACAGAACAGTAGAGATGCGGAAATCGTACGGGCACGACAACAGAATATTGATGATCGGAATGCAACAATAGCAGAAACACAACAAAAAATTGCTGCGGTTTACAAAGACATTGAAAACAGTTTGTTTATTTCTTAGAGTTTGATTTACGCTAAGACCATGATGTTATTTGAATTATCGTTTTGATATTCGGATAGTTAATGTTTTATTTTTTGTATTTTTTGAATGTCCATATTACCAGAACTATTTACCACGATTGCAAGTAGCCATGGAGGGTGAAAAGAATTGTGTGCAGAAGTATTCATGTAAATTGTGAAACAAATGGACTAAACGACACCAAGAAAATATAGTAATCAAGCATTGTATACGTAAAAAACTAATAAAACTGCTTAATTAAAATCGTTCATCTTCATGGCATTAACCTCTTCCTCGCGAGCACCAGCTTTGGCTTGATCACATAGATCTACCAACAATTCAAGCAATACGCGATGCCTCTCTTGAGTTTTCTTCAAAGCATCAAGTGAGTCCAATGCAACCCCACGGTTTCCCAATGCTTCCATGTCAACTATCATCACTTGGTTTTTCGCCATCACCCTCCTGAGATGCTCGCAGCAAGCGTGGATCAATTTTGCACAGGCCGAGTCTTCATCTGCATGCTGCACAAACCAAACGCGCATACAATCGTGCAATTTGGACGATCCAGCAAGGTTCATTAGGCCGTCTAAAATTTGGAATTGCGCCATTGGAAACATTTTTCCTATCGATCCTTATATTTCATTATATATTTTCATCTCTGTAGGTTATATCATCTCTAAATATATTATATATTCTTATGCTTAAAGACTCTATCGTATCTAAATATATTAAACATTTGGTATTTATCTTACACCATGCTAATATTTTGTTAACGAAAATACTATTATATAGTAATAGATAAATATGGTATACCAAATTTTAGTTAAATTTAAAATATATTGATCGTATATTATGCAACTTTTCATCGAATTAAATATCTACAACCCATTTTTGCAATTATTTAATAAGGTTTACATATTTAAACTTTGGTAGTTATCTTATATTATGCTAATATTTTGGTAACATAAATGCTATTATATGATAATGGATGAATATGGTATACAGGATTTTGTTTAAATTTGAAATATATTGATCATTTGTTATACAAATTTTCTGCAAAGTAAGCATTTGCAATTCATACAGTTGTGATAGTAGTAACATGGCAACTACGACTAATGATTTAGCACTTCGACAGAGAGGGAGGCCCAAAGTAAAACACCAACAAACAGTCGCAAGTATAGGACGACCACCAATATATCCAATCCAAAACGGTAATTCAATTAATTGAACCTAGCCAGCATGATACTTACGGACTATGATCGCTCACATTAAAACGTGTTTAATTATATTGCTGCACTTTAAATTTAAAACAGATGATGGCGTGGCAACTAGATCAAATGATTTTACAATCCGACCGAGTGGAAGACATAAAGAAAAATCCAAAAAGAAAAGGACACTCATAGGCCGACCACCAATATATCCAACCCAAACAGGTATTTCAATTAGTTTAAGCTACCCAGCATGGTATTTATGGACTAAGTTTGCTTATAGTGGCTATTATTTAGCTATATTAATGTGCTTTCAATTTACGCCAGATGCAAATGATTTCAGCGTGCGGCCAACTCGCACGCCTTTACAAACCAAAACAGCGGCACCAACAAAGAGACCAAGGGGTCGTCCATTCAAAGACCCAAACAAAACACGTAATAAAGCTATCATTCCCGCAGCGAATAATTAACTAATATTTCTCTCATTAACTGTTTATTCATTCACTTTTGCAGCAGCAATACCTAAAGAACCCACCTATCTTGGAACCATTCAGCCTGGTGTACACATTTCGAATCGCAAATCACATAGGCTACAGGATAAAGCGATAATGCATGCACAAAAAAATCCAAGGCGGGAAGGTTTAAATAATGTAGCATCGGCAAACAATCAGGGTGCACAAAATAAACTATTTAAAGGCGCATCTAATGGTACATCCATTAAACAAACCCCTGTAAAAATATATTTGTTGCCAAAGAGAACACAGTAGTATCTTTTTTTTTCCCCAAATTTCCTGATTAATTATCTCTTTATAGATTATTTTGACCATGGGGATCCTATTTACACATGTAATTCATGTGACGCACTATTATGGCATGCTGAGGCTGTGATTGGATCGACATGTTCAGACACACAGTCGTACTCGATATGTTGTGGAAAAGGAAAGGTGAAATTAGGAAGTGAAATTAGAAATCCACCTAAATTGTTGAGACAACTTATGAATGGTGAACATCCAAAAAGCAAGGATTTCGTTGAGAATATCAGGAGATACAATTCGATGTTTTCATTCACATCTACGGGTGCAAGGAAAGACACGTCTGTTAACCAAGGATATGGGGCATATTGTTACAGGATCCAGGGAGAAAATTACCACAGGATGGGAAGTCTGTTACCGGAAGGTGATAGGCCTCCTGTTTTTGCTCAGTTGTATATTTATGACTCAGAGAACGAAATACAAAATAGAATCAACTTTGTCAGGTTTGAAAACATTAATTATCGTATCATTTAGTCTATGTTGTTCATTCATTCCTTACATAACCAACATTATATTAATATACATATATTCATTTTATACAGCACGATCGATGGCACATCAACGTCAAACAGCTATATTGTAGACCACCAATTGACTGTTGATCTACGCGACATGTTGGATACCATCAATCCATTAGTTTGTCAGTTCAGAATGGCTGGGGAACGGTTGGTTAGGCGAGGTGATGAACACAGGTTCAAATTACGCCTTATCGGTACAAGAGAACGAGATGGTAGAAATTATAACCTACCTACAGCTGATGAAATTGGAGGTCTCATAGTTGGAGATTTTGACGCAACAACTAATAAAAGAGATATTATTTTACACTTACAAGAAGGAGGTCTTAAAAGAATTAGTGAATTACACCCGTCGTATTTGGCATTACAATACCCATTGTTGTTCCCGTATGCAGAAGATGGCTACTGGACAGATATATACCATGTTGGTATCACTGATCATACACCAACAAACAAAAGAACAAGAGTAACGATGAGGGAGTATTTTGCTTATCGACTACAAGAAAGGACAGGTGTTTTCTCGATGGTGCTCAATGCAAGGAGGTTATGCCAGCAATTCATTGTTGACGCATACACTATGGTAGAATCTGAAAGGATGTCCTATGTTAAAAATCAACAGAAAGATTTGAGGAGTGAAACATATTCTAAACATGCAAAACTGGCAGAACAAGAAGATTCTGGGGTCACGTTACGAGGGAAAAAGTTTATACTACCATCGTCGTTTACCGGGAGCCCAAGATATATGATGCAAAATTATTTAGATGCCATGGCAATCTGTAAAGTTTACGGATACCCTGACCTGTTTATCACATTTACATGCAATCCGAATTGGCCAGAAATTGCGTGCTTTGTCGCAGATAAGGGACTGAAGTCTGAGGACAGACCTGATGCGATAACTAGAGTCTTTAAACAAAAGCTAGACTCCCTAATGAGAGATTTTAAAGACAAGCATTATTTTGGGCATTTGAAAGCAGGTATCATCACCACGTCTCTATTATCAAATACAAATTAATTGCATCAACTATTATTGATTATATATTGTGCCTAACATTATCAATTTACTGCAGCTGTTTATACTGTTGAGTTTCAAAAAAGAGGCCTACCACATGCTCATATATTGCTTTTCCTGGAAGAAAATGATAAAATCAAGACAACAAGCCAAATTGATCGTTTTATTTCAGCAGAAATACTGGATAAAAATGAGGACCCCGAGCTGTATGAAATCGTTACGGATCATATGATGCATGGCCCATGTGGCCCCCAACGTCCAAGTTGTCCGTGTACAGTAAAAAACAAATGCACAAAGAGATTCCCTAAAGAATTCAGCGATTCAACAATCATAGATGAAAGTGGATACGCACTTTATAAAAGGAGAAACGACGGTTGTACAATAACAAAGGGTGGGGCAGAACTAAACAACGGATACGTGGTACCTTATAATCCAGGTTTGCTGAGACGTTACCAATCACATATTAATGTGGAATGGTGCAACCAGATAGGTTCCATAAAATATCTTTTCAAATATATAAATAAAGGTCCCGATAGGGCCACGGCGGCTATAGAAGACCAAGATATAGATGAGATAAGAGATTATTACGATTGTCGATACCTTTCAGCATGTCAAGCGGCATGAAGGATATACAAATTTGACATCCATTATAGATTCCCACCTGTTGAATGATTGCCATTTCATTTAGAAGGCGAGCAATCGGTTATATTTGATTCTTCGAAAAGTATTGATTGTACGTTAGATAAGGCATCTGTAAATGGCACGAAGTTCATCCAATGGATGAAAACAAACAAGACAGATGTAGAAGCAAGAAAACTACTTTACCACAAGTTTCCAAAGCACTATGTATGGAAGCAAGAAGAGATAGTCTGGGTAAAAAGACAAAAGGGCACGTGCATTGGACGTGTGCATCACGTGTCGCCATCAACCGGGGAGCTATTTTACTTACGAATCTTGATTAACAAGGTTCCGGGCGCACAAGATTGGAAAGGTTTTAAAATATTCAAAGATTGTTGACATAAATAATGCCTAAAAACATTATCAATATTTATTCATATCTCTATGTTTTGATGATCACAAAATGTAAACTCATTAAAACATAAACTTATAAAATAAACAAGTACTTAGTTGTAAATATTCACTTCTACAACTAAAATCACTTAAGGTATGAATGAACTAATGCTTAATGCATTATATGATCAAAGGAACATTTTCTTAATAACTAGATTTTTTATAAAATGTCAAAAACATTTTATATCTTTTAGAAAAACATTTTTGGTAATAAATAAAAAAGTTTAATTCATTATAAATTTATGAATTCAAATTTTTAACCAAAATCAGTAAAAATGTTCCAGAAAAACCTTCCCCACAAAAAGACAAAACTGGGCAACGGTTGGCTTGGGCGGCCCCCTTAATTTTGCTAGGCGGCCCCCTTAAAATTAAGGGGGCCGGCCACGCTCCAGTAGCTTCCAGCTGTCCAGTTTTTCTGCCTATAAATACCAGCCTTCCCTGGATTTTTACTCACCTTTTGCACTAAAAACTTTCTGGTTTAGATCTCATTTCATATTTTCAAAAATCCTTTGATCATATAATTATAAGCTTTTGTTTCAAGTGATCCAAAGCTTCAACCTCTCAAGTGCAAGAGAAGAATACTTCTATCCTTCAAGACAAGAAGTATTACAACTTGGTGTATCTCTTCCATCCAAGTTGTTGGTGTATCATAATTGTAAATCATTCATTCATTTGTGTAAAGTGTGTGTATAAGGTGTAAACATAAGTGACTAGATATGTATAGTGTGTGAGTAGTGAAGAAGGTGTATAAGTAGTTGTGGTGTAAAGAAGTCATGTAGAAGTTGTAAAGCCATGGTGTAGAAGTTGTGAAGTCGCGGTGTAGAAGTCGTGAAGCCGTAGCTTGGAAGTTGTGAAGTCGTCATCTAGAAGTCATGAAGCCATAGCCTAGAAGTCGTGAAGTCGTCATGTAGAAGTCATGAAGCCATTGCTTAGAAGTTGTGAAGTCGTCATGTAGAGGTCGTGAAGCCATAGCTTGGAAGTTGTGAAGTCGTCATGTAGAAGTCGTGAAGCAATAGCTTGGAAGTTGTGAAGTCATCATGTAGAAGTCGTGAAGTCGTAGCTTAGAAGTTGTGAAGCGGTCGTGTTGAAGTTGTGAAGTCCTAGTGTTGAAGTCGTGAAGCCGTAGCATAGAAGTTGTGAAGCGGTCGTGTTGAAGTCGTGAAGTCCTAGTCGTGAAATCCTGGAGATCAAGTCGTGAAGCCGTTGTGAATTAAGTCGTGAAGAAGTTGTGTTGTGAAGTTGTGAGATTGGTTCTAGCTACTATTAGAACTCGACATTTAGCTTTGTGTCGTTAAACCGGTGTAAGCCAAAGTTGTGTAAGGTTTTCTCCGCCATAAGGGAGCTTGTTGAAGTAGTGAAGAAAACTCTCGAGCAAGGTGTGCTCGGGGAGTGGAGTAGGGCAAGGAAGGTGTCCTTGTAGCCGAACCACTATAAATCCCTCGTGTCTCGGTTTGATCTTTCCATCTCTTACTTATTTCTTTATATCTTCATTACTTTCATACATATAGGCATATATAACTGTTAGTATTAATTAGAAGTTGATTTCACATAAAGATCAATTTAAAACTCCATTCATGAAAAGAAAACTTTTATAACAAATCTAAAAGGATACACATATAATTAATAATATTGTTCAAGTATAATTTTTCATATAAACTCAAATCTAAGGTTTTAAAAGAAAACAAAGTTTTCATAATAAAATTAAAAAGACGTAAAACTATTCAACCCCCTTCTAGTTTTCCACAATTGGTATCAAGAGCCACGTCAATCAAGATCTTTAAAATATACTGTATTTTAAAACTTGAATCGATCTATGGAATTCGAAAAATATCTAGAAGGGGAATCTTTGCTAAAACCACCACTATTTGAAAAACTATACTTTTCTTGAATGGAAAAATAAATTTGAAACTTATGTGAAATCAATTGATCTAGATCTTTGGCATGTCATTTCGATTGGTGATTTTGAAAGTCAAACAAAAACGGATTTTGAGAGTCAAACAAAAACGGATTTTGAAAGTCAAACAAAAACGGATTTTGAAAGTCAAATTGAGCATTTGAAAACAAAGAATGACATAAATAATAAAGCTAAAATAATTATTTATAAAACCTTGCCGAAAGTTGAATATGAAAGAATATTCTTCTGTAAAACGGCAAATGATATTTGGTAAAATCTCTTAAACTTTCATCAGGAAAAATGCCAAGCCAAAGATGAAGATTTTGATCTTGTACATGAATTAGTTATCTTAGAAAATTTAATAGATAAACATTTAGATAAAATAGATACATGTGCTACTAGTTCAAATGCTGTTAATGAAGGTATTAACGACGAAGACTACATGAATCAACTCCAAAGTGAACTCAATCCAAAATCATGGAGTGACACAGACGAAGGAGAAGATCACCATCCGGTATGTGACGAATGCAAATTAGATAAAACTCCAAATAAGACTCACCTATCATTCACACGTCGATTATTATCTGAGACATTACAAAGAAAAGCTAGGACGTGAGGTAAGTTTTCTTTTTAAATTTCATAAGTAATTACTTCATGCATATAATCTTATTAATGCCTTAGGATACGCTTAGTCTGATAGGTTGCTTTGCCTCTACACTTTAGTTATATTCGTTATGTGGCTTAATGAACTAGAAACCCTTTAGTTAGCCCCCCTAAGTATTAGTAAACCAAGCAATCTTCATATTTGGTACTCTTCGATAGGTAAATTTAGGAACTTAATTTCTTCTAAAAAGAGAATGATTACTGGAGAATCTATTGACTAGAAACTCAATTTGACCTAACGGTTGAATTGCTTCTATGTGAGAAGTTGGGTGTGTGTAACCCGTAAAAACGGTTGTGTTTAGCCTGAATTGAGCACCACTAGTAATAGTCTCATACTCATTCTCCAACTTGAATACATTATTCTTCCTAAATATACCTAACGATAGTTTACTGTTATGAACTTTGCTTTTCACTAGAGCTTTTCATTCCTAGATTTATGTCATCTTGCATATATAAAATTTCTAGATGTTTACTTGCTCCTATGTGATTTGACTGCATGCCTTCGTAATTATTTATTTAGTTGTTAAATGCATTGTCATTATAATAGCTTTTGTTTTTCTCTAACTACTCTGACATGATGTATTTTTGTATTTAGTCATAATACATGCTTAAATGCCATAGGATATGTAGAAAGAGGTAGCATGTGACAATAGACTTAACCAATACCCTTGAGCATGAGGTCTTTTATAAACCACTATTTTTAAACCTATAATTAATGGGACTTATTTTTAAATTTGCAAAAACTTCACATTTTGGAAAAATGATTTTTCAAAAGATTAGGACACATTTCTATTTTACATGTTTCACCATCCTACCTTTCTTCCAAACTTGTGTCCATAATTACGTGTTTATCAAAACCAAAGATTTGAAAAATATGTTTTCTTTCCTCATAAAAACATTTTGAAATAAAACCAAAACTATTTCATTAAAATATTTTTCACATCCACATAAAAACCCACTTTCAAACATTGTTGAATAATGCCAAAAACATTTCTTTAAATCATGCATGGTGATCTCATATCTGTCATCTATATTTATGTATGTGACATTTATAAGTGAACTAAATTTGAAAATAACCATAATTTATTCACTAAGACCTCACTTGGTACAAGTCTAGAAGTCCATGCTATCACAACTCTACATTCCCATGCACATAGATATTCATTAGGATTATTTAACTAGCTTATTAATCTTCCTAAATATGATACTATGAATTACTTGGTGCTATGTAGTGTTTTCTTGTCTAACATATATATGTTACATGCTAAATGAGTTGTTTGCATGCTAGATAATAATGTCTAATGAATATGCTTAGCATACATAAGTTATTAAATCCTAAATTGCCTCAAAAGAAGTTGGACTTGCTTGAAACTAAACCAAAAAACACAACCCTTTCAACAATTTTCTGCCAAAAACCCATTTCCAGTAACCTGGAAATCAGCAGATGGGCGGCCCCCTTAATTCATTAGGCGGCCCCCTTAATATTTAAGGGGACCGGCCATCTGATGGTCGAAGGTGCTGCTCCTTTTTTTTTTTTCTATTTTTTTAGCCCATTTTATCCTATACTTCCCAAAATTCACAAACACATTTTGTCACAAACCACCCACCAAAATTTACCTTCCACAATCACATCATCACTACACCATAAATACCCAACTCCATCATAAATGCTCATCCATATCATCCATCCAAACATGTCATCATCTAACCACCCAAGATCCAAGCCTTCAAGAGTTGCTAAAATCTCAGTGAGACCCATTTGGAGGAGGAAGCTTGACATTTGCCATAACCCAACAAATGATGTTGTTCAAACTCAACCAACACCTAAACCTCATCCTAATGAACCCTTTCACACACATAACCAATCATCCATATGTCCACCTTCATTCACTCATAATTACCCAAGTTCACAAATGTCTCCACCACCAAGAGTGTCACCACCACTTCCACCAAATAACAACCACTCTCCATTATCATCACCTTCCACTCAACACTTGAAGTTCATTGAAGAACTCAAGGAAGCCCATGAGCTTAATGCTCTCCTTGCTTTGCACCTTGCTCAAAGCAACTTAGACCCATCACCATCCATCTCACCATCATTACCATCATCACCACATCACTTGTGAAGTCCTAGTGTTGAAGTCGTGAAGCCGTAGCATAGAAGTTGTGAAGCGGTCGTGTTGAAGTCGTGAAGTCCTAGTCGTGAAGTCCTAGAGTTCAAGTCGTGAAGCCGTTGTGAATTAAGTCGTGAAGAAGTTGTGTTGTGAAGTTGTGAGATTGGTTCTAGCTACTATTAGAACTCGACATTTAGCTTTGTGTCGTTAAACCGGTGTAAGCCAAAGTTGTGTAAGGTTTTCTCCGCCATAAGGGAGCTTGTTGAAGTAGTGAGGAAAATTGGTTCATTACTTTCATACATATAGGCATATATAACTGTTAGTATTAATTAGAAGTTGATTTCACATAAAGATCAATTTAAAACTCCATTCATGAAAAGAAAACTTTTATAACAAATCTAAAAGGATACACATATAATTAATAATATTGTTCAAGTATAATTTTTCATATAAACTCAAATCTAAGGTTTTAAAAGAAAACAAAGTTTTCATAATAAAATTAAAAAGACGTAAAACTATTCAACCCCCCCCCCCTTCTAGTTTTCCACAAAGATGTTGCATACAACACATACAAAGAAGCTTGCCAAGCACGAGGTCTATTGGAAGATGATAAGGAATACATCGATGGGTTGTTAGAAGCTAGCCTATAGGGGACCAGAAAACTATTTGCGAAAGTTTTATGTTATATTACTTATGACGGATTGTATGGCTCGACCAGAATTTGTTTATGAAAAGACATGGGAAGTAATGGCTACTGATGTACTACATGCAGAGCGAATAAAGAGGAGTGATCCAGGTATGACATTTTTAGTATAATAAAGTGTATTAATAACAACATATCTTAATATCCTATAAATAATATATTGTATATTTGTTACCAATAAAATTATAACAATCGAAGAGAATCAAATTAACAACAATAACGACTTCAACATAACCCCTAATAAACAGAACATCATTTTAAAACACAAACACTTCCTACAAGTCCACCTACTATATCCATAGTTAGAGAAAATTACTACTGACGTGTCCACACCACATAACAACACGTACACATAATTTACACATACGCAGCCTAAAATATGATTACCTTAACCAACATAAAAGCTTCAATGCATAGGAAAACATACCAAAAGGATTTCTTAATCAGCATCGTACCAACCAAACAGCATCAGCAAACATGAAACAGTGGGATCTTGACATCATCTTCACCATGAAAAACGATAGTTTTATCGTCACCAACATCCTTTGTGTATTTAAACCTCAACATCTGATTCTGTTCCAAGCCCCATTCTGCAGCCAATTGTCTCTAAGGCCCTTTCAGATAAACGTGAGTAACACAATTTGCATCTTCATGGTGTTTCTCCTGGATAAGGATAAATCTGAAATGATGAGACTTATGGCGAACCAACGCATGCTCATACCTGAAGAGCTTGTGCTATTTGACAAATTTTGCAGGAATAGTCTGGCAAACAGATCAATAAAAAAATATAAAAATCACTTGCGTTAAAAATTTACCTTAGTAAATAAAACCCATAAAATACTATTTATACCAATCTTTTCTGCTCAAAAACATAACAATACAATGGCCTGTAAAAGGTATTTTCTTCATCCATATGGTACTTGGCATGTCCATTCCATGTGCAGTTTTGTAGTATCCTAGGGTCTAAAAAATCAAAAAAATGATATCTCTTTAAACAATGCAACCCATACGTAAATATTCGGGCAGCAATAGTACACTTATAAACAATGACCTTTATCAACGCCAGGATACGGATCACCTCTTGCCACCAAAGTGCGCCTGACTACCTCGTGTGTTAACGGCGTACAATCTTCTTTAAATATGATCGCCGAAGCCCTATTGTTAAACAGATTTGTGAACACAACCCTAAAACCCTGAGCCATGTTATAAGCTCCGACCAAATCCAACCATCCATGTCCATAGAAAAGAAACTCATATTTTGTTGTTGATGCAGGATTTGGCATACGCCGATGCATCACATTGTATTCTTGATCATTTACTTTCAATATAAAAACCTCATCATCTTTAACATCTTTCAGAAATTCTCCGGAAACAACCTACAAGAATATCAAAAAAAACAGGTGAAAGTATAAAACTGTTGTTATTGGCAAGAAAATTTACGTTGATATATCTCAGTCTTCAAACCAGAACAAACAAGAAAAGATATGCATATACTGACCGGTGATTCAACAGGGTTAGTGCCAACAAACCCCATCCATCTGGGTGGACGCATATCTGAATTCACATTCCTGTAGCCACCACTCTCAACTCCTTCGCGATTATAACCTGTCACATAGAATGTATCGGCACTTTCCTTGATGAAGTGAAGGTATGCAATGTCTTGATAACCACTTTTCTTAATAAAATGTCTCCATTCGTCACCGTGCAACTGCCACTGTTCACACGGCAACCAGTCCATCCAGACCTTAAATTTCACGCACTTATTGTTGATCAAATACACCCAATTCTGACCATTATAATGCACCTCATGAAACCATTTGGGGAATGTCTACAACATAGCCATAATAAATGTATATACATGTATTAAAAAAAATGTGAAAACGTCACACGAAATCAAATCAAACGTTCTACTATATATACAACAAACGGAAGTTAATACAGACCTGACTTTTCCGGTAATAGTAATCAACCTTGATAAAAAACTGAGATGCCATGTTTCTGAAAACTTGAAAATCACTTTAATAAGTTAGATAACGACAGACAATGAATATGATGTTCATTCATTGTTAGTTTTTTGAAAAAAAAAAAAAAACACAAACAAAAGCACCGCCAAACAAAAAACATTTATTTTAAAAACCACATTCAAAACTACTAAATGTTAAACAAAAAAACCGTGGGTGTTACAATAACATGATTTTATTAAACAAATCCCTAGGAATCGGACTACAATATTTGGGGATCATTTATCTAAGCAACATAACGACAATGCATTCTTATAATGTTGTAATTAACCACAAGTTACATTGATAACCAATCAGTGATCATCCATAAATCGTTGCAAACCCTCCTGTACCTTCAAAGTCGTTACAGAAAAAAATGCTAAATCTGTTATTAAACTGAATTTTCAAATGCTTTGTGGGTGAAACAATTCCTTTTTAGTAATCAAATATTGAAAAAAAAATGCTTACAGTGATGATCGGCAGTGAAAGCGGCAAATGCGTGTGTGTGTTAGATTGATATTATCGAGTGGAAAACATGTACCAAAAGTTAGTTGTATGAGTTGATTTAATGATAGGAGTAAAAACACCCTACCAAATAGACACAATGATTATCTATAATACACTCCTAAAATTTTTTGACATGCATTTGATATGTATACCATGTATAATATACAGCAATGTGGGTTAAGTGTTGCATCAAAATTTACGTTAAAGATTGAACACTTGATTTTATGTAGATGCTTTATTTGATCAAACTAAAAACATACATTTTAATTTTGCAGATTTGGAACTCTCAGACGAACAAAGGAAAAACATATGTCTTACATATATCGAGCACATGCTTCTTTGCAACAATAAAAGCTTGAGGAACATCCCAAACATGACTTTGCCAAACGAAATGTTCCTAATGTCACATTACAACAGGCTGATATCGGACGAGCTAAAATACAACCCAGTCGAATTACGCGAACAACACAACAGACTACTTGGTACGTTAACAAATGAGCAAAAAAAAATATACTACTTTGATGGACGCTGTTAACGGCCAAACGGGGGGTATGTTCTTCGTATATGGATATGGAGGCACGGGTAAAACTTATCTTTATAAGACATTGTCCGCAGCAATTAGATCAAGAGAAGATATAGTGTTAAATGTCGCATCAAGCGGTATAGCCGCACTTTTGTTGGAGGGGGGGAGAACAGCGCATTCTCGATTTGCAATTCCCATCAACGTAGTCGATGATTCTATGTGCCATATCCCAGCGGATAGTGAGCTGGCCGAACTTATAAGGGCATGCAAGCTAATCATATGGGATGAAGCATTGTTACGAAGCATTCGATAGAACACTAAGAGACATATGTAGAACACACCCATCAAACCCATCTGAACAAGTTTTCGGGGGAAAGGTTGTTTTGTTCGGAGGTGACTTTTGACAAATCCTTCCGGTCATCACAAATGGTTCACGACATAGCGTTGTACACGCGTCGATAAACTCTTCATATTTATGGGACCATTGTACAGTACTACAATTGACTATCAACATGAGGCTAGGAACAAGTTCAAACAACTCCGAACGTAAAGAAATACAAGATTTTGCGGATTGGATATTATCAATTGGAAATGGAACGATCGGAGGTAAAAACAATGGGGAAGCAAACGTTGAATTTACAGACGACATGTTGATTCCTGATTCCGAAGATCATGTTGGTACGATAATTGAAGAAACTTACCCAGATTTGATCGATAACCTTTATAACCCAACCTTTTTTCAAGAGAGGGCCATCCTTGCACCAACTCATGAGCTTGTGGATGTGATCAATGAAAGAATGCTTACACTACTTCAAGGAGATCAAAAAACATATCTAAGTTCTGACTCGATTGGTATTGCTGATGAAGACACCACTTTCAATCCGGAATTGTACACGTGTGACTTTCTCAACAGCATTAAAATATCCGGACTTCCGCGTCATTCTCTGACCCTTAAAATAGGCACACCTGTTATGTGCATGAGAAACATTGATCAAACAGCAGGACTATGCAATGGAACCAGGCTCCAAATTCGAAGGCTCGGTACTAATATTATTGAAGCTAATATTATATCAGGTGGAAGTGTTGGCACTATTTGCGCTATACCACGTATGGTTTTAAGTCCTTCAGATACCAAAATGCCTTTTAAATTTAACCGAAGACAATTCCCGGTATCACCGTGCTTCGCAATGACTATTAACAAAAGCCAAGGCCAAACATTGACGCGAGTAGGATTGTTTCTCCAACGGTCGGTGTTCTCACACGGCTAACTTTACGTGGCAGTATCTCGAGTCAAAAGCAAGAAAGGTTTGAAGGTTCTTTGTTGTGACGAGGATGGGAAATACTCAAAGTCAACAACGAACGTTGTGTATAAAGAAGCATTGTTTCGCATTTAAAAACGTATTGTAATTATACAAGTTAATAGTATCGACCGTTAATTAATATTGATGGTTTTTTTTTTTTTTTTTTTTTTTTTTTTTTTTTTTTTTTTATTATTTACAGTTTACATCTTCTAAAAATTATTAACGTGATTTCCTAATAATGGAGTCTAGGGTAGTCTATTGCATATGTGGCTTAACTTCGATGACACTTTAAGTAAATTCTGTATTAGAAATCAGTTAAGGAGCCCATGAGCAAGAATAGTGAAGTTAAAGTGGCAAAAAATGAAGGATGAACATTAGAAATCAGGTTGTTGAGGATCCATTTAAATACCATAAGAACATCAACACAAAATATAACAACCCATAAACATCAACGCAAAATATAACAACACACAAAACAACCACCTGTTGAGTTGTAGTTGTAAAAACTATTGTTACCGTTAAATTATCTTATACACGCTACAGTCATAAGCGTTAGTAATCTAAATTATGTTCGTACACCTAATTTTCATATACACAACCAGCAAAAGACCTTACCTACCCATGTATACCCACAGGGGAAATATTCATAATAAAATTGCCTAGACAAGAGCTGATACGATGTTGTGATAAACTTAACAGACGTGGAATACCGGAATTACATTTTGTTGACCGTCCACAACTTCCAAAACAGTGTCAACAAATTTGAATCGCATCAATTTCCCAATCCTAAACCCACACATGTTCGCAAACACCCTAAAATTCCCAGTGAGTTTCACTTGTTGTTCCCTGTTTGTTCTTTTTGTATCATTTATCGTACGAACCTTCACGGGAAACCTCTCATCATCATGCACCAGAAACGCCTGATTGTATGCCTGCATCTGCTGATGGCCAGCAAAATCCACAGGTAGAGTCTGTCATGAAAAAAATCAAAAAAAAAATAATAATAAAAAAAATAAATAAATAAATAAAATAAAATAAAATAAAAAATATTCAAACATCAGCAACTAACAAAATATAACCAAGATAAATAAAATAAATCAGGAATATTAATACATATTCCTTGAATACTTACCACATGGTAAAATTCCAAGACAATTCCATTCAGCTCAACATGAAAGACGGCGTTTTCATCATTATGGTTGGTGTGTCCTTCCCATGTGCAAATATGATGGGCTCTTCTGTCTGCTATTAAAATTAATAACAGGACAGAACTTCTTGCAACACATATGTTCTATTTGAAACACATCATAAAACATTAAAGAATACATACCTTCCATGGCATACAATGGTATTCCACGACCAGGTACCCTCAACAATGTTGGATACACAATCTCCGGATATAAGCACGTGCCATCATTGCGAAAGAGCGCCATATTCAATTTATTATCTCCCAGATTGGTGAAGACCATCGGCTGCCTTATGTCAATTTCCAAATCGTCAACAAGTCTTTCCCAACTGTTGCCAAACAGCCTGTTAGACCTTACTACACTGTTGGCATCCAATTTAACCCTTTCATGCCTCACCTTAACCCTCAAACCATTAGCATAAATTTTGAACCTATCTTTCCATATATCTTTCAAAAAATCTTCCGGTAGAATCTGAATTACAAAAACAGAAAAAAACAATTAAATAAGTACAACCCTATGCCAAACTTGTGATTTGGAGACAGAGAGTGTGAGAAGTTTACTCTCCCACCATAACGCATGCACAAAACTAATTCTAGTATACTAAAGTTATGCTCTGATAATACCCTATTATCTGCACTAACTTTGAAATAACCAGATCAAAATGTCCTGTTTTTCATGACAATATCCAGAAAATACAAAACATCCATACAAAAACAGTCGAATTACATCGATTCGAAAACAAAACTAATCCAATTCAATATCCAACAACTTCCCCTAAATCGATAATCTTAACACAAGACACTAAATACACACAAACAATCATAATATATATGGATCTACGCACCATAACAGATATGAATATGCATAAAAACGTTAAACGATATCAATAACATTCCACCAAACAATATCTATCATATTCATTATTCCACAACCTAAACGGATGCACCAAAGTACTTTAAATGGATGCAATTATAGAGACAATGTATATCTATCATATTCGTTATTCCATAGCCTCTCTCTAATTGAATTTTCTTTAAATAAGCTAACTAAGTTTATAATGAATAGGGTTAAACATGGACAAACTAAAAGATAATATTAAGAAAAATTATCATAGAATAGCAGTTTGTGTTTCACCTCACAGTCATCTAATTAATCTCCAATCTACTTTCAGTTACAGAGATTCAATCGAGGCTCACATTCAGTTTTTATAACCAACTTATATGGTACTTATTTTAGTTGCACGTTAACTCATGATGTCTATAAATCTACGCAAATCCAATCTATATGTAAAAGACAAAGGATAAAACATTCATACCTGCCCTCCAACCATAAATCTGACTAAACACCTCACAACTCTACGCCCCACAACACGCCTATCGTAACCAGGGCCTTCACTACCATCCTTATTATACCCGGTGACGTAGAAAGTGTCTAAACCCTCCTTCACAAAATGTAGTCTTTTAACTGATGACGGCAAATTATCTTGAACGAATCTTCCCCACTCATGTCCATAAAGCTGAGTTTCACCTTCAACGACCCTAATTAAGCATATATATCTATATCTGTTATTTCCATTAACGAAAATATAATCTTCATCATCGTAAAATCTCTCTTTAAACACGTTAGGAAACTTCAACAAAACAAAAAAGTTTCAATAAGTTATACACTTAAAATCCTGTATTACTAAAGGTACAAAACATCCTCGGATGATAATCTGTAGTCACATGTATATACGAATGTAAACCTGGTATTCTGGGTTGGTTTTCAAATCAAAACGGCACAAGAATTGTTGGTCCATCTTCGTTCTTTCAAGCCTGAAGAATCAATACAGTGAGTCTAATTCAGTTGAAATTGGTAATACAACAAACATAAACACGTTGTATAACCGTGACAGAATCAATTAACAAATCACATCATAATTATCCACTTGAAAATCATACACATTCAAAACTCGAAATACATAAAACCCTTTATGAATCACAATGTTACGTTATATCTTTTAATTTTAAGGTATTATTAAAAACACCCTACTAAACAGCCACAATGAATACAACTAAAACACTCCAACTAATCAACAAACAATTACAAACCAAACTAAAAAAACCATCATATTCATTTAAAGTCAAACTGTTTGTACATAAGATACCCACAATTAGCCTTCAAAACATCAAAAGAGAAACACGTCACGGATGATTAAAGATATACACTATTTCACAACCATAAACAGCCAACTTGAACCACTTTCCCAAAAGATATGACCCATAAACATTAAGATAATCTAAAACAAACTTAAACTAAGATTTACATAACCCAAGTGACTTCCCACAAAATATACCAAGCATAAAGTCATTCCTAAGATTAACAACTGCGTTACTGTCACCTGAAAGCCCTAACAAACAAACTTTTATCATCTTCTCACCATCCTAATCTAAGAAATAAACCAAAACGGATACCTTTGATGAACTTTTAACAGTGGACATATAACTACCTCATCTGACTTCAAATAACTAATTTTTTAAAATATGGAATGACAATAATTTTGAAGATGATTAATCAAGTTAATTATAGCATAAGATCAGACACAAAAAACAAAACATGCAGCTACAAATTATTAGCTTAAACATACAGTTAAATAAAATATACTTAAAACAATCAATCGATACAAGGTTTCATCTTTTCAATAAGTAAATCAGGTAAAAAAGATTAACAAAGCGTAAACAAAGATATAAGATCAAGATTGTATAGTTCACCTTTTGTTGATCCGGAACAGTTGTTTTGACCAATGAAGCTTTGGTGTTTTCGATGATGTAATTATGGTTAGTGTAAGGAAGCTACAAGTAATTATAACTGGTAAGATGAAAAGACAAATGTAGCAAGTCTATAAGAATAGCTTATTAATGAGTATGTTACATAACTTGCATGTTCTTCATAGATGTTTCTCTTAATATTTTATAAACAGAAGGTCATGCAAAAAAAAAAAAAAAAAAAAAGCTCACCAAATTATTTACATGAAAAATAGTAACTGAAATTATAAGATCAAGATTGTAGTTTCATGTTTTCTTCATCCGGATACACATTTTTATTGTCAAATGTAATTTAGCTTATTAAACTTAATAGTAATAGTTATTCTCTTAAAAGTAACAAACTAAAAATAGTTATGTAAAAAGAGCATATGTAGTTGTTTACTTACTTATTGTTGTAAAACGGATAGTGCATGAATTCTTTTTTTATTGTCGAATATATGCTTTTCAATATACATCAAATCGTATCGAATGTGTAAGTTATAAAATATATTTTCATACCCAAAAAACATTTCCTTACACGTAAAAAAATACCTTAAAAAAAAGAATGCCTTTAAAAAATGGTTTCCATAATCAATAGAGCCATCCAAATTTAATAATACAAGTCAATGTTGCTATCGACTGAAGTCATGTCTTGCAAAAAAGGTACCTTAAAAATGGTTTCATAATGAATAAAACCACCAAATTTAAAATTACAAGTCATGCTCGCCCATCGGCTCCTTGTAGATCGGTTTGCAAAAAGTAAACCATCCAAATGAAAATTACTAATTCCAAATTTCAGAAATAATGAGTATGCTCACCGCTTGATCGATTGACAGAAGCTATCCAGTTTAGGTTTTGATACACTATATAGCTTCGCTAAAGAAAATAAAATCTTTTATATACAAATATTTAAAGGACGAAATATTAACAAAAAAAAAACCAAACAACAAATATAGGTTGGCTATATTTATTGTTTTACATATACGTCACTAAAATTTTTGTTTCATGTAACAAAATTGAAACATAGGTTAAATAACAACTAAAACACACCCAAAACTATTAATTACAAGTCATGCCCCCCCAGCCCATCGGGCGGGCTTTGAAGTCTAGTATATATATATATATAAGTATCCATGACGAGTAAGTTTCTAGTTCGGGCGTAACTGGACAACCATGTACGGAAAGTATTCACAATAAAAGCGTTTGTGAAAAATAAACGTTGGTAGAATAATAAATACTTTACGTTAAGTATTTATATTAGTAATGGTTACGTGATACGGTGTATTTATAAATGTGTTTATATATATAGTTAGTGGACGATAAGTTAGCAAATATTTATATTAACATTTGTTATAAATATTTTCTTGTTACTGTAATTTTCGTCTTTCAGTCAGATTTTAGAAATAAATACTAAATATATTAGTTTGACGAAAATGTTGGACAAATATGTTGAAAATGTAAGTTTTGTTATTTTTATTAAAAGTTTTAAAAACCTACTAGATCGGGTCCAAAAATATAGTTGAAACGGAAAAATTAAAAATAATCACAAAAAGTGACACTACCCGGATTTGAACCCAGGTCTGTTGTGTACAAGTAAGAGACACACACAGCTGAGCCAAAGGCTCTTATTCGATTAGTTTTGTAACAGTTTTGTATTTAAGGAGCTTCTAACTGTGTTCTCTATGTTACATACGGAGTATTTCTCAGTTTCATGCATGCGTGTGTTTGTATTGTTTTTGTTTTCGAACTGTTTGCAACTCAAAGTTTTTATGAATCCTTGAAAGTCCAAGTTCTTCAAATAAGAAATAGGTTTATAAGTGAAGACCAAAATAAGCACAAGATAAGTCATTCGACTTATTTGAGTTTTACGACCAAAAAATCCAAACGAAACCAACCACTTAACCGATTAGTATTTAAGTCCGATAAGATTGTTTTTATGTCAGTAAGTTATAAAAATGATCTTTTTATATGTCTAGCTTATTTAAAAGCACTTGGCCAACGGGTTGGGCCTTATGGCCCGTTATAGGTTCGAGTTGGGTTTAGTTTAAGCCCGACGAGGATATAAGCTCATAAGCATTAAAATAAGCCATACAAAGTTACAATAAGCAATATTAGTCAGGTAATTAGTACATGTCCACGAGAGCCATAACTTAACTTTTTACGTTTATATTATGTTTCCTTTTCATTGTTTTTTATTCAAAATCTCTACAAACTAGACATGAAGATGAGTGTGTCGATAGTGTAAGTAAATAAGCACTAGTTTATTTCTTCAAGCTTATTAGTGTTAAACCAAGTTCAAATGTTTAGCACACAAGTTCAAAACTCACAACAAATAAATATACATATATGTATGTCGTTAGGTATTTGGTCCAAGAAAATACATTTTAGTTTTTCAACTTGTATATGTTATTAAAGCAAACTGTGATGTTTTAGGGTAATAATTTTAGTAGCTTAATCATTCAAGGGTAATACAAGTTGGAAGCAATTTTTGAATGCTTACAGTGAGTTAAGAAATGGATCAAGTGGAATGAGAAACCAAAGGCAATCCTATTAACCCAAATATACTTCCAAGCTTTGCTCTTATGATTTCTAATAACCCAAAACTCCTTTCTCCTTTGTTCGAATGGTATTGTGAGTGAATGAGTAAGTACTTAATTTCTAGTGTGAGCTAACTAATAGATGAGCTTAGGTATGGTCTTGGGTATTATTTTATCTTCTTCTTTTTGCATGGAATTCATCAAAAGAGTTAAAGAGACTTGGTTTGGTTTAAGCATGCATGTAATCGTCTTATTTTATGGGCATGGGAAGGCATTGTCTTGATAGGATTCGACACACGGTTAAGGTGGTTAAACCTTGTGACTTTGTGTGTATGATATATTGAGTTAATATGATTAAGTACGCGGAATTTACTTAACCACACTTAGAAGGTTATTTGTGTTATGGAAATGGAATGGTTATGTTTGTTCTATGACAATGAACAATGAAAGATTAACACCAAACGATTCAATATTATTACTGATAATAATACGAGTGATCTTGAAATATCACTAGGGTTACAACCTTGAATCTTAAGTTCTTACAACTTGTGATATTCTTATGTTTGTTTTATGTCTTAACAGTTATATGTTTTTCAACTTATCTATTTTATGCACACATAATATCGAGTCTAAGATCCTCTTTTATAGTCCAAGAAGATCTTTACATATTGCTTAAAGTCTAGCCGACCTACTTGTTAACTTATCTTGAGTGTGTCAGTACATAAGATACAACATGTATCTGTGTACACAACTTGTTAACTAAGCACATGGGGTAAGATATTATCTACCGTATATTGTTGACCAAAATACAAATAATATCTTTTCATACTTATCCACTTAGCAGCAGAATGTACATTAACAACAGCAATGAGTTATCGCTAAGCAGCAGGATCAAGTACACTAGTAGCAGGATCAACAGCAGCAGAATGCTAAGCCTAGCAGCAGAATCATTTATCGCTAGCAGCAGAATCAAATGTTCTAGCAGCAGGAACAAACATTAGCAGCAGGAACCAAATGTACTAGCAGCAGAATCACACTTAACGTTTTTCTTTGAATAGAATCCGATATTTAACTTCTTGAATATTTAATTCCCAACAATCCTCCCCTAAACATGTGAATCCATTTCAACATGTTTCTGAATTAAATTATGGATTGTGAAGATCTTTCAAACACTTCTGTTCTTCAAGATTGAATATCTTCTCAGTAATTCATCTGCTATATTTTTTGACTTTAACAATATCAATACATTGCTCCAATCTTGGACTAAAAGATGGTGCAATTTCCTTGGATGGAGGAATTATAAAAGGAAATGATGTTGTGTATCTTGGATGCTTGTTTCAACAAGTGAAATCATCTATCAGCATGTCTTTGCAAGTGATGAACAAACGTGGTAAACTGAAATTGAAACTTTTCTTTGTTTGACCTAGATAGAACTTTCTCCTTTGGAATGTTCTTGTCATTTTCAACCTCCATGTCATCATCTTGTATGCTCTTGTCTTCTCCTTCCTTTCATTGGATTATCTTCCTTTTCTGAGCTATTATTTCCTCCCCTGAGATACAAATAACTTTTGTTTCCTCCCCTTGTTTGGAAGATCTCACTATGTACCAAAATATATCTTTCCTTATCATCTGATCCATCATTTAGAACTTGTTGTCAAACAATGTTGTACATGAAGCTATCAATTCCTTAAGAGTTTAAGTTACTGCCCTCATCACTTCTAGGTATGTTAACTCCTATGAGAGGTGATTCATGGGGCATTTGATTCATGATCCATCAATGGATGGTTTTTGTGAATCTCTTGAAAATCCTTGTTTAAGAAATTATTTGACTTAGCAGTATGTTCATGATTTTAAAATTGAAAAATCATACTGCTTTCAACCATTTTGAAGGGATTAAGTGTATAACAGACACTTAATCAAAATTTCGGTTTAATGCAACCTCTGGTTGTGTGAGAACCAATGTTTTCAGTTATAAATAACTGCCTGTGTAAAGATAAACTCATTCAAAGAGTTTTCCTGACAGGGTTTCCAGCTCATAGTAATTGTTACCTCTAACACAAGTGTTAGATTCACTTTTACTAGCTGTTCTTTCTATCAGATGTCCTTAGACTTGCTCATTATACTTAAAAGTATAAAATGATAGAAAGTGAGTTGCATCAGTTACTATCTGATCAACTAAGTCATCAATTCAATGTGAAATATCATAACTAGGTTTCAAGAAAGTAGTTTTAAGGAGTTTTAAATTCCCAAACTCAGTCCATCATAAACCTATTATGGCAGCAGCCAATATCAGCATTGTGTTGCTTCCATTTCACTTGAAATTTCCTTTGTGTTCACATATTCATACCTGAAATTGTTAGTACAAAGTACTTGTCTTGCATTAGAATAATCATAAGACCAACTATATGAATAACACATTTTAAATTTGTACTAGCAGCACAAACTTTTTGTAATAGCAGCAGTATTATATAAAGCCAGCAGCAGAAACAAAAATTTATTTACAAAAACACATTAGATTGAAAATTCAAAGATTAAGCATTCCAATACTTGCTACCAAGTACTGAAACCTTGAAACATCAAAAGCTTTTGTTAGCAGATCTGCAAAGTTGTGTTCTGAAGCAACTTTAAGAACTTGAATTAACTTTTTCTCATTGCAGTCTCTTATAAAGTGATGTCTAATTTCAATGTGTTTTGTTTTAGAATGTTGCACTGGATTTTTAATAATACAAATTGTACTACTATTATCAATATGAATAACAGTGTTTAAGAAATTGTACCCATAATCAAGAAGTTGGTTTTGAAGCCATAGAACTTGACTAGAGCAACTTGCAGCAGCTATATATTCAGCTTCAGTTGTTGAATTTGCCACACTTGTTTGCTTCTTACACTGCCATGAGACAAGTCTACACCCAAGGAATTGACATCCTCCAGTTGTTGACTTTCTGTCCAAGCTAGCACCAGCATAGTCACTATCCGAATATGCTACCAAGTCAAAAGGAGATTCCCTAGAATACCATATACCCAACCTTGGTTGACCTTTGAGATATCTAAAAATTCTCTTGACTGCAGTTAAATGAGAAACCTTTGGAGTTACTTGAAATCTTGCACAAACACAAACAGGGAACATGATATCAGGTCTAGATGATGTAAGGTACATCAAAGAGCCTATCATTGATCTGTAAGTGTGTACATCCACACTCTCTCCATCTTCATCTTTCAGAAGGTGCTTCTCAGAGTCTATTGGTGTGCTTGCTATTTTTGAATCAGCAAATTGAAATTTTCTAAGTATCTCTGCAACATATTTGTCTTGACTAATAAATATGCCTTCAGATGATTGCTTAACTTGCAAACCCAAAAAGAATGTAAGTTCCCCCATGGAACTCATCTGAAACTTATCTTTCATAAGCTTCTCAAATTCTAAACACATATCTTTCCTAGTAGATCCAAAGATAATGTCATCCACATACACCTGCACTAACAGAAGATCCTTCTTGTGCTATTTGATGAAAAGTGTCTGATCAATCTTTCCTCTTTGAAATCCATTTTCTAATAAGTAGGAAGCTAGTGTTGCATACCAAGCTCTTGGTGCCTGATGAAGGCCATATAGAGCTTTCACTACTCTGTACACTTTGTTTGGATGTAATGGGTCAATGAAGCCTGGAGGTTTTGAAACATACACCTCTTCTTCAATTGTTCCATATAAAAATGCACTCTTGACATCCATTTGGTAGACTGTGAAGCCTAAAAATGAAGCATAAGCTAAGAAAAGCCTAATTGCCTCAATCCTTGCTACATGAGAATAAACCTCATCATAGTCTATCCCTTCTTCTTGTGTGTACCTTTGGGCTACTAATCTAGCCTTATTCTTAATCACTATTCCCCTTTCATCCCTTTTGTTGTTAAAAACCTATCTAGTGCCAATTACCTTCACACCTGTAGGTAAATCAACTAGCACCCAAACCTTTTGAATCTTGAACTGAAGAAGCTCTTCTTGCATAGCCTCTAACCAGCTTGAATCATCTAGGGCCTTAAGAATGTTCTTTGGTTCATCCTGTGAGAGAAAACATACAAACAAGCAAGAGTTTGAAAGCTCATGCTGTTTTGAAGCATAAAGGGCATCAAGAAGCCCTTGTTGGTCTGAAGTCATCAATTGATGTCTTGTCTTCACACCAGATTGTACATCTCCAATCACATGTTCTAGGGAGTGGACTTTGTGAATTCTTGTGTGTGGTGTAGTAGGAACTTGATAAGATGGTGGGAGATTACTCAAATCCACTTCATCTTCTTGGAATTCTGCTTCTCTTGTGTGTGATGGGCCTGAATCAGAAGAATTTGGCCCAGCAGCAGGAACATTAAGCCTAGCAGCAGAGTGCTCTGGCTC
Organism: Artemisia tridentata subsp. tridentata; assembly: GCA_021014915.2. Lineage (NCBI taxonomy): Eukaryota > Viridiplantae > Streptophyta > Magnoliopsida > Asterales > Asteraceae > Artemisia > Artemisia tridentata. The sequence continues at coordinate 157,983,387 of CP139505.1, forward strand.
AGCAGCAGAATTACCAGCAGAAACAGATACACTACCAGCAACAACAGAAATGCTACTAGCAGAAACATTTTGTTGTTCCTGAGTTCCATCTTCTTTGCTTGCATCTTCAACACCTTCTTTAGTTTTACCATAAGAAGATTCATCAGTTGTTGAAGTTGATTCCACACTTGTACTTGACCTTATTGGCATTATCACATCATTTTGATCTTTCTCTAACTCTGCCTCATTTGTTGTATTAGAACCTGCAAAATTATTAGTTTCTGCAACAAAAGGCACATAATTCATTGAATTGGTTAGATACTCTAGATCAAATAGTCATTTTGGTCCTTGACCTTCTACATTGGATTTGTTTTCTAAAAACTCAACATGTAGGTTTTCCTCTACTATTTCTGTTCTTGTGTTGTAAACTCTAAATGCTTTGCTATTAAGAGAATATCCAACAAAGAATCATTCATCTGCTTTACCATCAAATTTTCCTAAATGGTCTAAGGTATTGAGAATTGTCACATGACATCCAAAAGGTCTAAGAAATCCTATTGCAGGAGTTCTACCATTAAAAAGTTCATATGATGTCTTATTGTGAGGCTGCACAACTAAAACTCTATTTTGAACATAGCAAGCAGTGTTGACTGCTTCAGCCCAAAAGGTTATTGGTAGCTTAGAATCAGCTAACATTGTTCTAGCAGCTTCAATTAGTGTTCTATTCTTTCTTTCAGCTACTCCATTCTGTTGTGGAGTTCTAGCAATACTAAATTCTCTCCTAATACCTTTTTGTTTGCAGAAATCATCCATAACTCTATTCTTAAACTCTGTCCCATTATCACATCTAATGACCTTCACTTTCTTGTCTACTTGGTTTTCTATCTGTGTAATGAATGTCTTAAGGATGCTTGTAGTCTCATCCTTAGTAGATAGAAAGAAAACCTATGTAAATCTGGTATAGTCATCAATTATAACAAGACAATATCTCTTATGCATTATACTACTTACTGAAACAGGTCCAAATAAGTCCATATGTAGCATAAACAAAGATTGATTGATAGAGTTAAAAATCTTGGGCTTACAAGTGGCTTTGTGTTGTTTGCCTTTAAGACAAGCAATGCATGTTTGATCATTTTCAAATCTTTTCTGAGGTAAACCTCTTACCAAACCATTTTTGACAATCTTATTTATGGTTTTGAAATTAATATGACCAAGCCTTCTATGCCATTTCATTGATTCATCCAATGTGGCCATTGCAACAAGACAAGTTAAATCCTTTTTAGGAAAAATGTTCTTCATGTCTACACTGTAGGGGTGTTCGCGGGGCGGTTCGGTTCGGTTAGTTGGAAGATTTAAATTATCCATCGCGGGGCGGGTAATTAATTTTACTATCCGAAACCGAACCGTACTAGGCGGGTAACCGGACAAATGGGTACCCGAAATGAGCGGTTACCCGCGGTTCGGGTCACGGTTAACCATTTTAGACATTTAATCGAGTTTAACCTTTTAAACAATAACATGTTCTAGAACGTAAAATGTCATTTTAGTAAAATTAAATGACATTTAATAGATAATAGTCATATAAAAGTTATCCCGTTAGAATAATTGTATTCAAATATCCATACATAATCAGTTAACAAAATAATAATTATTCTACGTTTATAGATTACAATCACATTTATCAACTTTAACACATAAATGTTTAGAAATGTTCACATTAGGAGCGAAAAAGGCGTTATACAATAAAATTAGTGCAATAATATAATTAATACTTGTACAATTATTTGAATATTTAGTTAAAAAAAAACCTTCATGTATTAATCACGGTTCGGTTCGGTTAACCGCGGATATCAAAAAATAAAAACCGAAACCGAACTGTGATAAGCGGGTTTTTTTCGGTTTCGGTTTTTTTCGGTTTCGGTTTCTACGGTTTCGGGATTTTTCGGTTTCGGATTGAGTGGTTCGGCTCGGTTCTTCGGTTTCTCGGATTTTTTGAACACCCCTTCATGACTACACTGTACATATTGCCCTTTCTAGGAATTCTAAGAAGTACTTGACTTTCATCAGGCATCTTAAAATCAGGAGAAAGTACAAGACATTCAGTCTCACAGAAAAGAACATTGTTCTTTTTGTCACACATTTGTGAGACACTAAAAAGCTTATACTTTTACATAGAACACATCTTCAAAATCTAAATTTCCGGTTTTGATTGTACCTTTACCAGAAATTTTGCCACGAACACCCCCTCCAAAGGTAACATATCCTCCATTGAATGATTGAAAATCTGAAAGATAAGACATGTTTCCTGTCATGTGCCTTGAACATCCACTATCTGAGTATCCTTGATCTTCTTGTTTATCAGTTGAATGTTCCTGCACACAAATAAGAGTGTTAGTTTCTTTTGGGGACCCAAGCCATTACTGACTTGGATCTGCCTCTTGCATCAATGTAATTCAATCTTTTAAGGACAGTTGATGCAACATTGGATTTAAGAATCCAACATGCTGAGGCCTTAACAGCATTTGCCCAGTTTCCCTTAGCAGCAGGAACTGATTGCTTAGCAGCAGGAACTGCTAACTTTTCAGTTCTACCCTTTGGTTTCCAAACTTGTTTTTGGACCACTGCTTTTGTTTGAATGGGCCTTAGAACAGTTGTTGGTGCATGTTTGAAAGTTGTTTTTGCACCCTTAGCTATTGATTTTGGGTTAATAGTCATAAATGGTCGAGCAGCAGAAACAATTTGTCTAGCAGCAGGAACCATTAGTCTAGCAGCAGGATCTGAATTTAAGCCAGACTTGTGTTTGACTACTCTGGGGTTTGTTCTCTTAGAACTAGAGTGAGAGTGAGACTTAGGAGTTTGCCTTTTGAAGTTCACTCTATTGTTTTCATACCCAGATACCCATTGGTTGCAGAAAGCTGCAAGATGGTCAAAACTACCACATGTGTAACAAGCTTTATTATAAAAAGCAAAGTCATCACCTAATTGTTTAGACTTGAGGTTGTTCCAATTCCTTTGGTTACCTCTGGGCTTGTTGGTGGTTCTATATTGTTCACAATATCTAACTGGTTGCCTAACATGTTTAACATTGTTCTTAGGCCTGTTAGTATTATGATTGACTATCTTAGGAACCTTTGTTCCTACTTTCTTAACCAAGACAGGTTTAGACATAACCTTTTCTTCATCATCATCACTATCAGTTGTACAATCTTCAACAACTATAGCATCTCCTTTATTAACAAAGGACACCTTGTCCTGATAAAGTAAAGTTTTATCTAAACTTTTACTTATCTTTTCTACCTTAAGACTCTTACTAGCCTTAGAACCATATTCCATGATTGGTTCTTGAAACTCAGCTAAACCTGTGTGTGCTAGGTCAATACCTGGAGGTGAATGAATACCTCTATTTGGTGGAGGAACAGTGTTATAACCTACACCAGAATTAGCTTTATTGGTTACTTGAGCTTCAAAAAGCTTATTAACTCCCTCTGAGGCATGAGCTAAAGCATCTACAGTTATCTTAACATTTCCTTTTTCCTTTTTGTGTCTAGCTAATGAATCATTCAGCTCAACAATACACTCATCTTTGATCCTTATGTCATTTTTAAGTATATTAATGTCATTAACAAAACTAGATTCATTATTCTTAAAATGTAAGACTTGTTTTTCTAGAACACCTAGACCTCTTTTGTGATTAGCTAAATTAAAAAGAGCATTAAGTAGCTCTTCTCGATGAGCATCAAATCTCTTACTAAGGTCTTCATAAGCTTTAAGATTAGAGCATGATTCAGTACAATTTATGATAGAATTTACCTCTGAATCAGAAAAGGCCATTAGAGCAATCTCATTGGCAACAAGAGCAGCATTTGGTGGTGCATCCTCTTCATTAGCCATAGAGCTCCAATCATATCCAACACCATCAATAGCCAACATAGCCTTTGGCTCTTCAACTATTACTTCCTTTCTCTTATCTTGCTTATACCATGTGTTCCTATTATCCTGCTTCCTTGGGCTTCTACATTCTTTAGCAAAGTGTCCTAACCTATGACAGTTGAAACATTCCACTTTCTTCTTATCAAACCCAGCAGTTTCATTACCATTTATGGTAATTTGCTTCCCAGTTTTTTGCCAAAACTTCTTAGCCCTCATGCTAAGTAAAGCAACCTGCCACTTAATATCCATCTCTTCCAAATCATCACCATCTACCTGCTCAAGGTCTTCATGGTTTAGAGGAGAACCACTAGATTGACTGGTTATAAAGGCATAAAATGTTGGATCTCTAAGTCCAGCAATATCCTTTTGTAAACTAGTAGAAGGACCACCATAAGTAGCATTAGAAACACTTTCAACTTCATCTACCTCTTCAGACTTACTAATACTAGGAAATGATAAGAGTGCAGCTGTTAGCCTTAAAAGTAATGTTATACTCAGGAATTGCATAGTTATTAAGTACAGGAACTAGTTTAGCAAATAGCGGATAGTTAAGCTAGGATCTTAGAATAAATACCCTCCTAGTTGAGACTAGGAGGTGAGGGAATTCATTTGTAATCTTTGAAGGTGTGTGTGTGATCTCCTCTCTCTCTCTAGAAAACACACATACCTTCCCCCATTCTTAATCTAATAAATACCATGTTTAACCTTTATTTTGAGTTCCCCCGACCTCCTGGGCACGGATCTTGATCTCTACAATTGGCATCAGAGCTAACCAGGGGCGGATCGTGGGGTTTTGAGGTGAATATAGTGATTTAGGGCTCGGTACTGTTCACTCGTCGATGTTACTGTTCACCAGACTCATTTGATCGAACGAGCAGCAGTATAGTCGAACGAGCATCTTTTGTCGAAGCAACATTGATCGAATGACCAACATTCATCGAACAAGACAAGGGTAGTCGAGCTAGACTTACTCTTCCAAATTGGTCGAACGACATAGTCGAACGACTTAGTCGAACGACTATTTTAGTCGAAGCATGTCACAACTTGATCGAAGGAGCATATAGTCGAAGGAGGGTGTGATCGAAGGAGCATATAGTCGAAGGAGGGTGTGATCGAAGGAGCATCTAGTCGAACGACTCATCTAGTCGAAGGAGCTTCTAGTCGAACCATGTTTGTAGTCGAAGCATGATATAGTCGAACGACTACTTGATCGAAGGAGGATTCATCGAACCAATTCATTTGATCGAACCACTCATCCTTTTGATCGAACCACTCATCCACTTGATCGAACCACTTCATCGAACCAAACCTTTGATCGAACCACACTTTAGTCGAACTAGTTTTTGTCGAAGCAAGTTCATCTTAAGCAAGCAACTTATTCACTTGGTCTACATCCTCAAAACACCACGTATCGCTTGAGACCTGCGCACTAAGAAAACAAAAAGACACCGTTAGGCTTATCTTGGGATTGTCTCCCACGATTATCCTCCGGCGTGAGAGTAAGTAATCGGTTTTTAGGGTTTAGTTGAAGAGTTAGGGTTTGTAAATCGTACCTTTGATGAGAGTCGAGAGACTCTTTATATACACACGAAACCCTAGATGGTTTCGTGTTCCTCACTCCTCAGCGTATCCGCCTAAGTCGGTTTTGATACATATCCCATAAATAAGAGATATTCTATCACGACCATAAATAACTTCGGGTTTGGGCCAACGTAAGCCCAAACCGTTATCGTAATAGCCCATTCGTGATGGACTGGAGTATGGGTCGGGTTCGTGACCCGAATGCGGACTATACGTCATCATGTCCCCCCAGTCTAGTGTGCGCAATGCGAAATTGCGGACGCAAGACTAACAATTGTAGCTAAAAATATTCCTCGATGCGTAGCGGGGAAGTTTCAAGTATTTCCCGCCTAAAAAAAGCAAATTAAGCTAGTCCAAGTACATCCGTATCTCCTTCGAAAATCGTGAGGGTGGGTGAAAAAGTGCTTTACCTTTTGGGTTCCCAGCCACACGATTGGAACAAGTGGGGTACACATGTCATTCATCCACGAATATGTGTAACCCTATATAAGGTTGAGCCGTCATTTCACTATGGTTATCACAGTAAAAACCAACCTTTTCCACCATTGTTAAACCTTCAAACAGCGATCAAAAAATCAACAAAAGCTAAGGTAATAGCGCGTGCGCTTATAAGAGTTATTGAAGGTTAATCATGGTTCTTCAATTGTCCTATATTAATTCCGATATATCTGAGGATGAACTTCGTCAGTTCACCTCAGATTATTACATCCCTCTCGCATTACATCCGGTAGTTCCGGCCGCAAATGCGTCAATAGCGAATTTCCCTCAAGGGAAGGTGTGGGTATATACACGTTTCTTCGAATTTGCCAACCAACGCGCACCCATTTCCCTATTTTTGTGTGATATTTTAAACCATTATCGTCTCCATATTTCACAGCTGCACTGTATAGGTGCAGCAAAAATAAATAATTTTGAAGTGAATTGTCGCTTGTTAGCGATAGAACCCACAATCCATCTAATTCGCGTGTTTTACCACACGTCGTGGTCAAACGGGTGGGTTTCCTTCTCCAAGCGCGCAGGGCCACTTTAGTGCTATACGGAGAAGTTAGACGCACTGAGGGATTGGAGAGAAAAATTCTTTTGGGTTGATAGTGCATTTTTTCCATGGATTTTTGAGTTCTACACTCGAGAATCATTACCGAGAGACGAGCGCCCAGACCCCGGATTGTATAACGTGGTTGATGCGGATATGATAAATACTAATCGCATACCGATCAAAGCGTACCCAGAAGAGTTTTTGGTGCACATGGGCATCAGTCGCAATTACTTCGGTAGTCCGGAAGAAGTGCCAACATTTTTGGATGAAAATAGCCGGGGTGGGTGCTTGTCTCTTCCTTCCTCTTCGATTAGTAGTTGTAAGCGTTCTTCCCTTTGTAGCTTATCTAACACATTTTGTGTTTGTTTGTTGTTTTGTTGCGCAGAGATGGATCTATTCGGTGTTGTTCGCTTGGCGAAGCCCACTCAGGTGATCGTAGGGGTGCGCCCTTTGAGAGATGGCGAGGAGCCAGTTCTACAGGCTACCGTGGGGCGCACGATGGTGATCGCGCAGGAGGAGACAGAGGAGACAGAGGAGGTCCCCACAGGTGTCACTATGGCTACTCCTCTGCGTAGCTTTCCCGCTCCTGGGTCGCAAATCCCTGTGGAGTTATTGCATATAGACTCGTCGAGGAGTGCTATGGATGAGTCTGAGGAGGAGGGCCAAGGGTTAAAGCGCAAGAGATCGTCTGGTGATGATGGCGCAGGGACATCAAGTAAGCGCCCTGTTATTTCTGTCGGGCAATCATCTGAGGAGGATGCGTCATCGCATAAAACTCCTCCCCCCAAGTAAGTACTTGTATCTTTTAGATCTTCAGTCCTTTAATCCGCGTTTAATACTATAGAGTAACTTTGTTATTTGCGGGCAGTGCTGAAACTGCTGTTGATGATGATGCGTATGTTGGGAATTCGCCACCCAAGACTGGTTCTGCATATGCTAGTGAGTTTGTGCTTGAGAGTCCAGTGGATGAGGAAAAATCTTCTGAAGATGCGCCAACAGATCGCCTTATAGAGGAGTTGGCGTTGGCTGCTGCGCACCAGGCTTCATTGGTTGCGCGGCTACAGGCTCAATATGGTGGTGAGGGTAGCCAGGTTGCGCAGAAGGACAAGGAGATTGACATTCTGAAGGCGTAGTTGGCTGATGCGCAGGCTGAAGTGAGGGCATCTGCTATGTACGCCCAGAAAATTGCTGATGAGAAGATGTCGCTCCTGGCCGAACTGAATCAAGAGCGCACTGGAGCAAAAGAATACAAGGCCTCCTGCCTTTGGGCCTTGAAATATATGGAGCTAAATAAGGGGAGACTCTTCTCTAACTTGGATGAATTCCGCAAGACTGTGGAGAGTTTGCTGGAGAATCAGGAGAGCAAGCTGCGCAAGCTCAGCATCGAATATGATGAGGAGTTGTATCCTCATTTGGTGTCAACTATTGCTGAGCGCATGTGGCTTATCAGCCATGGCTTGCGTCTTGCTGCCTTGACCACGCTGGAGTCTCAAGAGGTCAAGGACTCCTTTGGGGATGTGGTTCAATGTGCCCTAGCGCGTGGTAAGGCAGAAGCAGTAGAGGAGCTGTGTGCGACCAAGGTTTTGGCTATGTCTCCCTCCGAAGTACCTGGTTATAATGAGAACGCTTATGGTGAACTTGTTGCTGCTATGGAGAAGTTGAAACTTTTTGAGCTTCCTCGTATTGCACAGCTGGAGCGTGACCAGGATTACCCCATAGGCGTGATCATGCAGGGTTTAACTTTGGCTAGGCACTCATCCGAAGACGCTGAGGCACAGCTTGACTACTTTCTGAAGCCGGATGTGTCACAGCTACATGTGCCTATTTTCGCTCGTCCCCGTGACATCCTCAACCCTTTTGCCCTTGAGAAGGAAATTCCATTGAGGGAGTCTTTAGAAGCCCATGAGATGAGACTTGCCAGGAAAAAGGGCGTGAAGGGGAAAGCCATTCTTTGTGGTCTTGGTGCGGCTCACATTCCCAGATCTGATGGAGTGCCCGTTAGCGTGCCAACGGTAGCACCCAAGGATGCTGACCTGTTGCAGAGGCTTAAAGATGCTGGTAGTGTGGCGCGCCAAGCGTGTAGCTCAGGGCTCAGGCGTACCCGTAGCGTGTCTTGGTAATTTTGTGTAATAGATTAACATTTTGTTGCAGATGTGCATGTTAAGTCTATATCTTGTATGAACTTGTTATCCATAATAAAGTGTTGATTTGAAAAATACGATTGTACGCATATTGTATCAAATTTGATTGTGGTTATAAGTTTTGTACTTAGTTATTTTGTCTTTGCGTAAAAGATGTCTAAGAATCAAACCGTTTGTATAAACACATTTAAAAAATTACAAGGATTTATAATCACTTATATAATAATCGTGTATGAAATTCATGACTTAATCGTGTATAACATAATTGTAAATGAAATGCACAAGTTGTTGTGTATCCATCGTGGGGTGCACAAGTGTATGGATTGCAGCGTGCTGCGAGTACCATCTTAAGGGGTTAATTGTCTTAACTCCTATTTTGTTAAACGCGCACAGTGTGCATTGATGTGTATCCGTCGTGGGGTACACATCGAACTTACTCCAACGTCTTGAGAGTAAGGTGTTTAACAAGGATGCTTGATCCGATGTTGATGGGTTTGCAACCCTCTTACTCAACGAGCCATTTATTAGGTTTACTCATCCTTTTACCATCGTGGGTTTTTAATTGGTGCATGCACGCCATGTAGGCAAAAGATAATGTAACAAACAGTATTGAGACATAAATGATATGTAAGCAATAAAGTAAAGTGTGTCACGGAGTTAGCTAGAAACCGCAACATTTTATTAATACTTGCAAGTTTTTGTAAAAAGATAAAACATTTTTCTAAATGAAACAAAATGTAAATACACGGATATTTATTAAGCACTTACTAAAGTGCGGAGGTGTCCGTGTGTGAGGTCGTAACCTTTCCTAAAGATAACATCTCTTGAGATTACAAACATTCCATGTGCGTTGTAGCTCGCGGCCATCCATGTCACGCAGCTTGTATGCGCCTTTACCTAGTGCTTCAATGACCTCATAGGGTCATTCCCACTTCGGTCCAAGTTTACCTGTATCTTCTGCGTGGCTTGCATCGTTGGCGCGATAGACAAAGTCGCCTGGTCTGAATGAGGTGCTTCGAACTTTAGCGTCGTAATATCCCTTCATTTTTGACTTGGATTTTGCTTCGCGTATAGCTGCGCGTTCACGCCTTTCTTCCAATAGGTCCAAGTCGATATGTCGTTCGTCGTCATTGGTTGCGACATTAACTTCCGCGGTTCGAATAGTTGGCATCCCAATTTCAGCTGGTATGACAGCTTCTGTCCCATAGACAAGAGAAAAAGGAGTGTCTCCATTGCTAACTTTGATTGTAGTGCGGTGCGCCCATAAGACATGCGATAATTCATCCACCCATCTTCCCTTGTGTTTGTCTAGGCGCGCTTTAATTCCTTCGCCTAGACTACGATTAGCGCGCTCAACCAAACCATTGATTTGTGGGTGTTTGACTGACGCAAAGTGTTGTGTAATATTTAGCTCTGCGCACCAGTCTTTAAACGGGTTATCACGGAATTGTTTTCCGTTTTCCGAAACAATCTCCCCAGGTAATCCAAAGCGGCATACAATATTTTCCCACACGAAGCGTTTTACTTGATTACCTGTGATTGTCGCTACTGCCTTCGCTTCGATCCACTTAGTGAAGTAGTCTATTGCAACAATAAGGAATTTCAGTCCTCCTACTGCGACAGGGAAGGGACCCGCAATGTCGATACCCCACTTATAGAATGGCCATGGAGAAGTGATAGGTGTTAGCTCTTGCTGTGGTCTGCGCGGGATGGGTCTATGAACTTGGCAGTCATTACATTTCTTTATCACATCGCGCGCATCACGATGCATAGTAGGCCAGTAGTATCCTGAGCGCAATGCGCGTGCTACGACGGACCGTGGTCCTGAATGCATACTGCATGAACCAGCGTGGATCTCTCGGAGTACGTAATCCGCCTAAAGAGGTCCAACGCACCGAAGCCATGGTTGTAGGAATGAGCGCCGATATAGGATACCATCTCTGAGCTCGAACCTCTGCGCTGTGCGCCGTATCCGTCGAGCGTCCTTCTATTCCTCGGGCAGTTTGCCCTTACTTATGAATTCGATGATAGGGGTCATCCATGTAGGATCCTGCTCTTCTATCACCGCAGATATCTCCATCTCCGAGATGGATTTGTTCTTTAGGATCTCCACCAACACTTGTTTTGACAGGTGCGCAAAGCTTGTAGATGCGATCTTGCTTAGCGCATCCGCTTTCTTATTTTCACCTCTAGGAATTTGTTTGATGGTAAACCTGTCAAAACCTTGGATTAGTGATTTGGTTTTGTTGAGGTATTGAACCATGTTATCCTCTTTAGCCACATATTCGCCCAATACATGGTTGGCTACTAATCGGGAGTCCACATTTGCTTCTAGGTTACGTTCACCCATTCGATTTGCAATGCGTAATCCGGTGATTAGGGCTTCATATTCTGCCTCGTTGTTCGTGGCTGTGAATTCAAAACGCAGTGCGTAAGTGAATTCCATTCCTTCTGGATTAGTGAGGATAAGGCCAGCGCCCGACCCATCCACGCATGAAGATCTATCCTTGAACAGGACCCATGGTTCGTGTAGTTCTACCTTGCTCAGTGGAGGTGCGTCATCGGTATCTGGTTTTTCGATGATGAAGTCTGCTAGTATTTGCCCTTTAACCGCAGTGCGTGGTCTATAAGAGATGTTATATTCGCCTAGCAGCACACTCCATTTTTGTAATCGCCCCGATGCGTCAGGCTTAGAGATAACTTGCTTGATAGGTTGGTCTGTGATCACCGCTATTGGGTGCGCTTGAAAGTATCTACGCAGTCTTTTGGCGGCGAACACTAACGCCAGGACCAACTTTTCCATTGGGCTGTAGTTAATCTCTGTCCTCTTGAGTGCTTTGCTTACAAAATATACCGGTTTTTGTACAGAATCTCTATCCGTCAGTAACACTGCGCTGACCGCTCCATGAGTTGCAGATAAGTAGACGATTAACTCATCCTCTGGTCGGGGTGCGACTAGCTTAGGAAGCGCTGCTATATGTTACTTAAGCTGTGTGAAAGCTTCTTTCGCTTCCGTAGTCCAACGAAAGTCTCCCTTTTTTGTACACTTCTTGAGTGTTATAAATAGAGGAAGTGACTTATCCGCTGATTTTGACAAGAATCTGTTCAAACCGGCCAGCTTTCCATTCAGAGACTGAACTTCTTTCAACGTGTGCGGTGAAGGAAGTTGGATGACAGCCTCTGTTTTTTCTGGGCATGGCTTAATGCCATCTGGTTCTATCAAATATCCTAGGAACATGCCTTCTGTAGCGCCAAAAGTGCATTTCTTAGGATTCAACTTCATGTTGATATTTCGTAGTGTTCTAAATGTTTCTTCAATATCGCGCACCACTTCATCTTTAGTATGGCTTTTTATGACAAGGTCGTCCACATAGACCTCTAGGTTGCGGCCCACTTGCTTTTCAAATGCATTATCTACCAGTCGCTGGTAGGTGGCGCCCGCATTCTTCAGGCCAAAAGGCATCTTTGTATAACAAAAGACACCTTGGCTTGTGTGGAAAGCTGTTTTTTCCTCGTCTTCCTTAGCCATTTGGATTTGGTGGTACCCTTTGTATGCATCTAAGAAACATTTAAAGGGATATCCGCACAGAGATTCCACCTTCCAGTCTATCTCTGGTAGTGGGTAGCAGTCCTGTGGACATGCTTTGTTAAGGTCAGTGAAATCTACACACATCCGCCAACTACCATCGCTCTTCTTGACCATTACTGGATTGGAGAGCCAATCATGGTAATAGACTTCCCGCATGATGCCAGCATCCACAAGTTTGTGTACTTCTTCCAGGATGGCTTTTGCGCGCTCTGGAGCCTGCCCGCGCTTTTTCTGCCTTACTGGGGAATATCCTTGTCGGATTTTTAACTTGTGTTCTGCAATCGAGCGTGGCACACCAGTCATGTGCTTTGGTTCCCATGCGAAGATATCCAGATTCCTTTGCAAGAGTGCGCACACGGCCGCTCTTCCTTTGTCAGACAACGATCCCCCAATCGATACTTCTTGCTCCGGGTATTCAGGGTGAATTGCAACCTTTAGGTTTGATACTTTAGCTGCGCTCTGTTCTGGGGTATGCGTTGTTTCGCATGTAATCATGTTACATTCTTTAGGTGGCGTGGCGCTATTGTAGATGGTGACAATGCCGCCTTCTACTGGGAATTTGAGCATCCCATGCGCTGTGGACGGTACTGCGCGTATTGCCGAAATTCCTGGTCTTCCAATAATGCCATTGTATGGTGAAGGAGATCTGATCACCATAAAATTCATCCAGGCTGTCGTGGACTATTCCTTATTACCAACAGCGACTAGTAGTCGCAGTTGCCCCATGGACCATATCTTTTCTCCTGTAAAGCCAGTAAGCGCAGTCGTGGCTGGGCTTAACTGTCTTTGTATCTCAGGGCGCAATCTCTTGAAACAATGCTCATACATTATATCCGATGATGCCCCTCCATCAACATACATGCGGTGGATATCGTGACCCCCCGCACTTATCTCAATGGTGAGTGGTTCTGCCACTGCGTTGTCCGCAGCCAAGGTGGGGAAAGAGATTTCGCTTCCATGAGAAAATTTCTGGCTCACCTTTTGCCTAGTCTTTCGCTGCCATGATTGTATCATATAGATAGTATCAGCTTTTTCCCTAGGCGCTTCTTTCTTGCCTCCAGTTTTCTGTTTGTCTTTCCCATCCTTAATGTTTTTAACGAGATGGTCAAATCTGCCTTCTTTTACTAACTTCTCAATTAATTGGCGTAATTGGACACATTCATTGGTTGTGTGGCCCTTCTGTGCATGATACTCGCAGTATCCATTCCCTACGCGCCGATCTTCGGGGGTGCGCATAGGTGGGGGTCTTGGAAAGTTCGCGCCTTCCGTCGCAAATATCTCCTTTGGAGTTTTCGTTAGTGGGCTATACTTGTAGTTTCCCCGTCCGCCCCCTTGACTGCGATAGCTTTTGTTACGATTGCCACTCTGGTCATTGGATTGTCTCCTTGGCTCTTCTTGTGACCTATGGTTTGAGTAGCCTTTCTTTCTATCCGCAGCGGCGGCTTCTCCTTGGATGAAGGACCTCGTGCGCTTCATCAGTTCATCAAAGGTTTGGGGAACCTTGTCATTTAATTTTTTGATAAGCTCTGGGTTATTGATCCCATTCATAAACCCTGAGATCTTTAGTATTTCAGGACATGCCTTGACATGTATGCATTCATCTTTAAAGCGCTCCATAAAAGCGCTTGTTGATTCCCCTTGGCGCTGTTTTACCCTAGCGAGCTTGACAGGGTTTTTGGCGCACTTCTTCCTTTGAGTAAAGTTTAAACGAAACGCCTTTCGCAACTCTTCAAACCCACCGATGCTTCTGCGTGGAAGCTTACTGAACCAGTTGCGCGCATTCCCTACTAATGTAGAGTTAAACATGTGGCACCACACAGGTTGTGGCCAATTTTCGATAGTGGCTGCTGATTCGAAAATTTTTAGGTGATCATCAGGATCACCTGTCCCATCATAAGTTTTGAAATTAGCGGGCATGCGCCTTCTCTTATTTTCCAAAAAATCGCTGATGCGCCGAGTGAACGCATCAACTTTTTGGCGGCGCCAGGGACGAGACATGTCTTCGTCCTCCTGGTCGCGGTGTTTTTCCCTTGATTTCCAGTGTCCTGTTTCTTTGTCCTCGTTGTCCGAGGAGTCACTTGAGGATGAGCTTACTCTTTTGCGATGCTTGCGCCGACTATCATCGGAATCTGAGCTTGCTCCTCTGTGGCGCTTGCGCCGACTATCCTCGGAATCAGAGCTTGAAGGGCTTTCGCTTGGGGAGCACCGTCGCCCAAGCCTATCATGAACCCTGCGACTACCAAGCCTAGTGTGGACATTGGCGCGCCGTTCCCCATCTTCATGCTCCTCCAGATACTGAAAGTCGGCTGCTTCGTCATCCACAACCTTCCTTCCAATCCTAGTAAACACTGGGTGTTTGCGGCTATCCTTCTAGCGTCTTTCCTTTCGGTAGCGCGGTGGGGATGTTTCATGCTCAGGGTCGAAGTTGAGCCTGGCGTGCAGGCTTTGACTTGACCTCTTTTTCGCCTCCTCTCGCATGAGCGCAGCCAAGGTTTCGTAGTTTTGAGATACGAAATCACTTGGCGCTAGTTCAGGCGTGACTCCTTCTAGCGCGAGGGTGTCTGTTTCCAAAACAAGATCCTTGTTTCGGATAGGCGCATTTGGTGGTTCAGTGAAATTTAATTCCGGCATGGTGAGAGGAGTGCGCATTAGATCTACCGTGCTAGTAGTTGTTGTAGTAGCATGGGTAGTCTTTGTGATCGGTTCTACTGGAGTAAAAGCCAGATCTGAGTATGATCCTAGGCTTTTGGGTGCACTGGTTGTCCCAGAGGGCGGCTTAGCGGCTGAATCAGTTTGGTGCTTCTTCCCCAGTAGGTCGTCATGCGTTTTCTTCGTCTACGGAGTCCGCTGATTTGGGTTTCCATGCTTCGTCATTCTAGTTCTTCGTAAAGTTCTTAGTGTAGGGTCCCACGGATGGCGCCACTTGTTGATACAAAAGTTGGGCGTTCCTTGATTCCGTACCAATCAGATCTTAATGCTTGAGACCTGCGCACGAAGAAAACAAAAAGACACCGTTAGGCTTATCGTGGGATTGTCTCCCACGATTATCCTCCGGCGTGAGAGTAAGTAATCGGTTTTTAGGGTTTAGTTGAAGAGTTAGGGTTTGTAAATCGTACCTTTAATGAGAGTCGAGAGACTCTTTATATACACACGAAACCCTAGTTGATTTCATGTTCCTCACTCCTCAGCGTATCCGCCTAAGTCGGTTTTGATATATATCCCATAAATAAGAGATATTCTATCACGACCATAAATAACTTCGGGTTTGGGCCAACGTAAGCCCAAACCGTTATCGTAATAGCCCATTCGTGATGGACTGGATTATGGGTCGGGTTCGTGACCCGAATGCGGACTATAAGTCATCAATTGTGCAATTTGATATATACGTGTTTGCTTTATATAACTCGCACCACACCAAAATCACAAAATATTATTGGCCTACATCCTCAAAACACCACGTATCGCTTAAACGATCCTGATCAAGATTCACTATCAAATGACAATGGCTAAAGTTTGCAATGAAATGTGACTACGGGGATGATTCGTTATTATTCATTTGGGTTTGAAGTAAGGTTATATGGACGCGTGTACTTATTTCATCTTCTTTCTTTCTACCCTCCCGCGAAGATGACTTGTTTGGGCTTATATTAATGGTGACGAAGACTTGGATACCTAGTTACTTTTGTGATTCTTTCTCTCTATACTCACAAAGTAGTTGAGGATACGTCAAGAGGTTTTGTACTAATACTTCTGTTGAGGGTATAGGGTACACCGTTCTTAGTCACAAGGATCGTACAAGATTAAGTCACAAATCTGGGTGATTTTACTTCATTCTCAAGTTCGTCATGTTGGGTTATCTTCTCATGTGGTTACTACAAAAAGCCGTTGTTTTTTATATAGGAGGTTGATAAAGAGTTAGACATCTTATATGGTATTGTTAGTAGATTGGGTTTATCGACATCTTCTCATAGGTTGATCGGGTTAATGATAAAGTGCTTCCAGTTAATACTTCACGTACACATCATTATGCTGATTCCGATAAATCGTAACCAGCAGGGGAGAGAAATGTGTACATCAAGGACGCACAACAAGTTCACGTGATCGGGCTTAATGATTTATGAAATGATTTGTGTCGGAGATTGGTTGATTCTATGTCTTATCTTCCACTCATCTTATTCTACGCACTTCTACCTTATCCACCTTCACCAATTTCGGGCAACAAGATCAAGATGATCAGTGGTTCAACCTGTTACTTTGGTGTTATCATTTCATGTGTACGTTATGGGCTGATTTTTATATGAAATATAACTGGATGCATTTGGTGAGATGAAGATGTTGATACTCTATTCCCCCGAATGGATAATCTTGAAGAAGGTCGAGTCTATAGTATGTTCTACATTTTCCGTTGCGTGTTAGAAGACTAAAGACGAAATGCATTTAACTATCAAAAGACTTCTTCATATTCAGGGCAGTAATCAGAAAGGTTGTCAGTTTGGGGGAGAGCACTAATTAGGGGAGAGCACTCAGGGCACCCAGAATTAAACCCTAATTAGATTTGCTCACGTTCTTCTGCAAGTAAAGAAATGAAAGCTGAGAAGATTCTGCAAGCTGAACAAAGTAATGAAGTTTGAAGACCATTCTCTGCGCTTATGGTTTATATTTTACTTGTAGGGAACATTGTAAGCAATTCCAGTATAACATCACTTTGGGGAGAGATTGTTAGCCTTAAAAGTAATGTTATACTCGGGAATTGCATAGTTATTAAGTACAGGGACTAGTTTAGCAAATAGCGGATAGTTAAGCTAGGATCTTAGTATAAATACCCTCCTAGTTGAGACTAGGAGGTGAGGGAATTCATTTGTAATCTTTGAAGGTGTGTGTGTGATCTCCTCTTTCTCTCTAGAAAACACACACACCTTCCCCCATTCTTAATCTAATAAATACCATGTTTAACCTTTATTTTGAGTTCCCCCGACCTCCTGAACACGGATCTTGATCTCTACAGCAGCATTCCCAGAACTAGTACCATAGTTTCCAGACTTCTTTAGACTTTGTTCAACAATTTTGAAGTTGTTGTACAAATCATTGAGTTTCATGGTTTCAATGTTTGGCTTGTTCATCCAGACAATAACATGAGTATGGAACTCATCAGGTAGACTTCTCAAAAACTTCATGTTGAGATCTTCCTTCTCTATCTCAACACCCAACACAGCTAACTGACTGACAAGCTTGTGCAACCTTGAGAACAGCTTATCAAGAGTTTCATTGCTAAAAGCAGTAAAGTTTTCAAATTGTTGCTTCAGCAATGTCTTCTGTGTCTTTTTGGTAGTTTCATTACCACCAAACCATGCACAAATCTCTTCAAAAAGAGTTTTTGCATCAAGATACTTGTTGAAATATAGCATCTGCTCACCAAGAATGGTCATAAGCAACAAATTTCTTGCTTTTTGATCATTTCTCTTCTGTATCTTTTCATCATTGGAAACTGGTCCAGTATTTCTTTTCCTAAGTGTTTTGCCTTCAAGGACAACATCTGAATAGCTTGGTGAAAAAGAATCACCATACATAATGATATCCCAAAGAGTATAATCTTGAACCATAAAATATTGCTCAATTCTCATCCTTCATAGCTCAAACTCATTTTGTTTGATCATGGGCAACTTTGCAGCAACATTTGAAACCTGAGCATCTTGTACATCCATTTCTATTTTAGCTTCTAAATCAACTATATCAGCCTTGCTCTGATACCACTTGATAGGATTCGACATACGGTTAAGGTGGTTAAACCTTGTGACTTTGTGTGTATGATATATTGAGTTAATATGATTAAGTACGCGGAATTTACTTAACCACACTTAGAAGGTTATTTGTGTTATGGAAATGGAATGGTTATGTTTGTTCTATGACAATGAACAATGAAAGATTAACACCAAACGATTCAATATTATTAATGATAATAATACGAGTGATCTTGAAATATCACTAAGGTTACAACCTTGAATCTTAAGTTCTTACAACTTGTGATATTCTTATGTTTGTTCTATGTCTTAACAGTTATATGTTTTTCAACTTATCTATTTTATGCACACATAATATCGAGTCTAAGATCCTCTTTTATAGTCCAAGAAGATCTTTACATATTGCTTAAAGTCTAGCCGACCTACTTTTTAACTTATCTTGAGTGTGTCAGTACATAAGATACAACATGTATCTGTGTACACAACTTGTTAACTAAGCACATGGGGTAAGATATTATCTACCGTATATTGTTGACCAAAATACAAATAATATCTTTTCATACTTATCCACTTAGCAGCAGAATGTACATTAGCAGCAGCAATGAGTTATCGCTAAGCAGCAGGATCAAGTACACTAGCAGCAGGATCAACAGCAGCAGAATGTTAAGCCTAGCAGCAGAATCATTTATCGCTAGCAGCAGAATCAAATGTTCTAGCAGCAGGAACAAACATTAGCAGCAGGAACCAAATGCACTAGCAGCAGAATCACACTTAACGTTTTTCTTTGAATAGAATCCGATATTTAACTTCTTGAATATTTAATTCCCAACACATAGGAAGACATTGTCTTGTCAAGTTTTTATGAAGGGAACACATTCTTCTATGGATAATGAAGTCAAAGGTGGTCAAGGCATGACTTGTGCATTAGTTTAATGACTAGGTAGAAAAGGGTAGGGTGGCTTATTGGTTTGTTTATTAAACTAGACATAGGCTAGATTACATAAAAATATTAAGATTGTGTGCTTGGTTTCTTGAATGGTCGATCAAAGAAGCAAAAAGTAAAGGTCATGTCATCTTTTGTCTCACCATTTGCTTATTACTTGGTGGTTTAAGGATTTATTTTCTAGTTACCAAAGTCAAAGGTCAAAATTTCAAAGTCCAAGTATGGTTTAATGTAATATAAAAATCACTAGCTATTATTTAATTGGGGGAGGGCGGCACTTTAATAAAAGTGATGAGGAAGATAAGTTTTGATTTTTACGGAGTGTATTCCGTGTCCCGTTGAGTTTAAATGTGAGTCGCGGTGTCCCGGTTTGACACTATAATTAGAAATGTATAAAATACATTTTCGGGAGTGTTTTTATATAAGTATTATAAAAACATCTTTGGACTCGAACATGAGTTAAATAATTATTGCCATTACTAATTGAGTGTGGGTGTGCGTGTGGGGTCATTTGTTAGGAAAACAAGACGATTTCTTGTTTTTAAATTTAATTAGTCAACAAGTGTCAGAAAATATAAAATGTGCATTTTCTGATAAAATAATTATTATTACTATTAAAATAAGAGTATGTAAGATTACCATTTGTCACATACAAGTTGCAAGACGACGAAAAGTCGTTCCTTTTATAGCATGTTGTAGATTAATATATTCATTTTTAGAATTGCAAGTGTCATTTCAGATATAGCTTTAGATCCAGAACTCTGCTTATACACCTATGCAGAAACTCATATATACTATAGCTCACGATTTAGATTTAGACTCAAACCCGGTTACTCACTAAGTCATTAGGACTTACCATGCTCAGTTTCCATGTTTTACAAGAAGGTCATAAGGATGTTGGGGCTTGTAGATTAAGAAGGTGACTTAAGGATCGGTATGCTTCTGTACATAGGTGACAAGCATCTCAACCATTCTTTGTTATTCAGCTTGTTAACGACCCAAAACTTTATGATTAAGTGTCAGATTTGAAATAGTTAAGTTTTCATATCACTGTATACATTTAGAACAAGTATTTTGAAAATGGATCAAAACATGGTTGTTTAGGTTGTAAACCACACCCGTGACATGTACGCTTCCGCTTATGAAACTTATGTATTATGTTAATGATTTCTGGAAGTCTTGATGTATTATTGAAGTAGTATAACTCGTATGTCGGAAAGATGGGTCAAAAGTCAAGTATAGGAAAGTGTGGTGCATGACTGTAGGCCTTAGTCGTGGCTGTGAGGGTCTTAGCCGCGACTGAGAAAAGCCTAGGGGGTCTTCTAAGGCTTCCAGCCGCAGTTGGTGTTTCCGGCCTCTCGGCTTCTGATACAGTTCTCCAGATACAGCAGCTTCCATGGTTTCAACAGGATTCAAACCCCCATCGTCCCCTTCTGCATCACTAGTCGTCTTGGGTACACCCTCAGGATTGATCACACCACCTCCTTCAAGAAACAAAGTCAACAAATTCTTCAAAAACCCACTAAGCAAAGCCACCCCTTTCTGGTTAGCAGTCACTGGAGAAGAAGAGGAGTCCCTAAGATTCCAAAACACAATTTCTGGCACTTTCTCATACCCGTGACTCATAAACTTCCTCTGAATCGCTTCATAATCAGTCTCCCATGGATCCGGCGATGCCTGATCGAACTCCATATCACTAAAAACAAACACCCTTTTCACCATATCATTTGCACTCGACTTATTAGTACAGCCACTTCTAACATCTTATCAAACACTTTCTGAAAATTTGTATTCATCCCCCAATCCATGTTTCTAATAAATGTTGTCTTTGATTTAAGATCACGCCCTTCAATCAAGTGTAACTGAGGCGATTTAGTAAACGTAATCGCATGACCTTTCCATGGCTCTTCACTAAGTTCCGAAACCAACAAACCAAGCGCAACACAATCTTCCATTGGTCTTCCAGACATGCTACCAGAAACGTCACAAACCGCAATGCAATTAGTTAATTTCCCTTCTTTCAACAAATCATCAACCATTCGTTTCCATTGTAGCTCAGCAACCAAACTGGCCCCACTCCCACGTTCCAAAGAACCAATGATCTCATGTGGCAACAAAACTCCTGCAGCAATCTTTGCATCACCGAGTTGTTCCTTTTCTAGATAACTAAGAAACCGCTCATTGTCTCTATGCAAGAATATATCAGTATAGTTTTTCATAGCAACAGAAGCTACTCTCTCGTAAGTTATCGAGCTCCATTGCTTTGCACTCATATAAACTTCAGGTAACTTCAGTGCAGTACGAAGGGGAACAAGAACCTGTTTCCTCAATCGATTTTTAATACTAACAACATAACTAAACTCATCAATTCCATCAAATTCATGATTTGAATCCCTAGGGTACAGAATCCGAGCAATCGATTCACAAATCAATAATGCCTTATCATACGACGAATCAACACTAGGACACCACTTAGCAGCTAAACTAATCTTGGCACCTTCACCAGTATTCAACAGTTCAATATCAGACCTTAAACATTCAGCGAAAAAGTTGGATACCTAATCGTGCAACATCTTAAATCCTTGATCTGAAGTGCACATATCTTGCAATTTTTCCTTCATACAGGAGTCCTTTTCTTTCCTCAATGTTTTTTCTCTTTGTTTGTTCGCCTCCATTTGTGCCTTATTTTCCTCAATCCTCTGTTCACGAGTCTTACTTTCCCTAATTTTAACTTTTATCTCGTCTTTACTTTCTTTCCTTTCCTTCTTCTTCGCAAGAAAATAATATTTCCGCGCCCTATCTTTACCTTTAACTGATTTTTTCGCAATCCAGTCCTGTTTTGCAACTTTTCGAACTTCTGAACCTTTGATAATCTAGTATAGAATCTCTAACAAGTCTTTAAAGTATCCAAACTCAACCAAAACTGGAATATTTAAGGATAGGGTTTTTGGATGGTGATTATGGAGCCAGATCGCAGCTGCGTAGAAACTTTGTTTATCTGATTTTCCGGTTCCACGTACAGCTCTGAGATTGCAGATGAGTTTAAGCGTGAGTTGTGGATCGTGGTTCCATGATGATTGTAGTTTGCTGATAAGATCTTGTGATGGCGTATCAGGTACGACGTGGAAGAAGAAGTCGAGGCAGGGGTTTTGAGAGGTTATATAGGTGGCTGAGTTGTTTTCAGTGAAGGTTATTAGCGACTGATTGTTGAAAGAGAGTGCATCTGTGTCAGTTGTAATGGAGTCGACGAGATTAGTGTCGTCGTCGGAGATGGTGTTTTCCGTTGAGAGGGTTGAAAGTTCATTTTTGTACTGACGAAAGAAACTTGGTTGATTTGTGACTTTAAAAATTGAAGTTGTTGCCTGCAGAGTGCAGCCCATGTAATTTAACAAATTGCAATATTAATAAAAGATATCATGCCATCATTATTTGATTGTTAACAAGAATTGCAATTAAGATACCATGTTCATCACCCGTATATCACAAACAGTTGTCTTAAACAAAATTTCAAAAAGCTACAACGTGTATATTTGTTTTAATATGCATGTACTCTTATTTGCATCAGTTGCATAGAGATGCACCTCACATTAAATTTGCAGGCATCTTTTAAAAGTATCAAAAGGGTGTGCCTTATGAGATCTTATCTCAACATAGATAAACTAAATTTGTAACAGTGCAAAAGATTAGACCTGCTAAAGAATGATAAGTCAAATTTCAGGAGATATTTATCTTGAAGAAATAACTAATGCGTTTACATGTAATTTTAATCATATGACCACTCCTTATTGTATGTTCCTAGTAAGATTGGACCTGCTTATCTTTTATGTTACCAGCTCAACTCTCTTTTAGTTGGTTGTCTCATGCCTTACCGAAGAGCAGTCATATGATTTTCAAGGATCTCTTTGATTTCCAGGTTTTACAAAGTAAAATTAAAAAATACAAAAGAAGCATGTCTAATGGGCCATAGAGATAAATCAGCAAATTAACTCAAACGAAAATATGTCAAACGCGTCAAAAGTCGTTGAGAATTTTATTTTTTATTTTAATTTTATTTTGTTATTCCTATTACATTCTTAATGATTTTATATCTATAAGACTGTCTATAACTGAGATTATTTACACTATTTATGACTCGGATGGGTCATAAGGATAAATTATAAAACACCTTAAAAGAAAAAAAGGTAAAATGGGTCTCCGGAAATGTACTTTTAAAACCTTGTAAATCATTCTTTCTGTAAGTTAACCCAAACTGATTCATCTGATCCCTTCCCTTAATCCGTACTAAAGATCAGGATGTTTATGTTTGGTTGGGCATTCGATATGGGATATGTGTTTAAGCGTGACCAGTAGTATTGCATCAGCCTACACAAAATGTTACCCATTTTGGCCCAACCCGTTGTGACCCATTGCCCAACTCCGGATTAGCTTATCACTTAAAAAAAAAATACAACTGACTAGTTACCCTTGTATAATGCTAAAATAAGCTTAATGCTGAACTTAATATAGCCATTACATATATCCTGATCATCTACTCAATTCTTATTTAAAATTACTACAAATAGTTGGTTATGCTTGTACAATGCTATAAGGGCAGAACTTGCAGAGAATATAAAACCGAGATTCTAAATAACAAAATGACCGCATATATCCAGCAATATCTTCAAGTAATAATGAAAGAGCTACTTCATACTCGTTATGAAATTTCACACAAAACATCATATTTTGTTTTCATTTTTCATGATGCAGAAAATTCACAAACTACCTATAAGAAAAGGCAAATAAAAATATATCAAGTGGATAGATTTTCAGATACCTTTGAGAAAAGGCGGTTCGGTTTGATATGTGTCACCTGTATAAACAAATAAGCCTGATTAGAAACACGTACTTATCGCAAAATAAGATCCATACACTTCAGTTGTATAAAAATAAAAGTTAGATTTAGAACTGTAGTAGTATTAAAACAAGATCTTATAAACTTCAAGTCTTCATAAAAGGTTAATGAAGTCTAACGTCATTTTGCGAAAATGTTCATTTTGATCATTGTAACTATACTTTTTATGAGTTATGATCAAGTGAGAAATAAAATTAAAATTAGAAGAAACTGCAAACACGCATTTCAATTACACCAACAAAAATGGATGCATCTCCTAAATTGTGTGGCAAGAAATTCTTTTCATTCATTTTATTTTTTCTCATTGAATCTCTTCCGTACTTTTTATAACTATAACTTTGATTTTGTTACTAAGCTTTTTAAAATATCACATTCAAGTCGCTGCGCATGTTTTAAAATTCTGTCTAACTCATCATATTTTGACTGGCTAACTCTAAAATCTGGTTATTAGTGAATAGACAATCTGATTGTATAGTATAATGACCTAAACGAGTAAACGAACAAAACAATAATACAATGATAAAACATTTCGCAAAGTACAATAACCCCAGATAATCATTAACCCATCAAAAAGTAACAATTACATGAGGCATAAATGGGGCGACAAATCAAAACATAACACGATCCAGGAACAAACCTACTTAACCCGGTTATTAAAAAGGTAGTACTTGGTTAAACGGGTCGATCCGCATACCCGTTTAACCCATTTAACCCTATCTAGATAAATGAGTTAAATGGGTCTGCAACTAACCCATTTAACTTGTTCAACACTTTTAGCCCGTCAACCCGAACAAGTTATGTATAAACAGGTTAAGGTTGACTTGTCAACCCGCCAACCCAAACACAGGCCCAAATCACCACCTTAGTATGAATATGATGAGAATATACTAAGGGGGTGTTTGTTTCGGCTTATATAGCCTGCTTATAGCTTATTTTGGTTTTGGGCTCATGTTTCATAAGCTCTCCTTTTGTGGCTTAGTTTGACACTTTCCGGCTTATATAAGTTCATTATGACGATTATGTCATAATGAACTTATATAAGCCGGAAAGTGTCAAAATAAGCCACAAAAAGTGAGCTTATGAAACATGAGCCCAAAACCAAATAAGCTATGAGCAGGCTATACAAGCCAAAACAAACACCCCCTAAACATGTAAATAAATATGATCATGGTACCATAAAATAACAAATTCAATATCTGGTTCACATTTTATAAAGTAAACAATAAATCTTTCTACTTAAAACCCCAATAACCAACTCAAACAAACATTATATCAGATTCTAAAAATAACTAAACATTATATTACTTGGTCAAGTGTAATTTGTGACGGCCATCAGGCTTTGGTTGTGACGACCTTCTCCATTCACTGGTCGATCAAAAAACTCTCAAAACTTCACTTTCTAGGCATATTTGGTGACGGCGTCACGTATGCCGGTCACAACTTCAAACTACGTATGTATTTTTCTTCCGATTTTCATCCAAATCAGCCCAACACTTATACATTTTCAGCAAATGCATGATCCATAACATAAAGATTCGGAATATTAAATCGTGTGTCGACCTAATTGACACCAAAGCCAAGCATGTAGGGCTTGTGGATCATGAAATTTAAATCTCGTCTCTCTCTAGTAAAATAACTTGATGACTTGAGGCATTTAAAAAAAACTTATTGTAGTGGCAGTCGGAACGGTATGCCCATCGGTATGGGCCATACCGGCGGTGAACACCGCTGCCACCTAGCCGGTATGGTCCATCGGCATGGTTCAGCAGCAATGTTTGATTCCACGGTATGAAAAAAAACGAACGTTGGAACATTTATTATTCGACCGTTTGAGTTTACCGTTGGGCTTCAAACACAAAAAAAAAGAAAAACATTTCCTATATATACTAAACTAAAACACATACATTTTTATACTTTCAATTCACATATTTAACACAAACAATACAATTCACATATTTAACCAATTCACATATTTTTACAATGGTTTCATCCTCTTCTTCTTCGTCCGACTCGATATTTATTCCCGCCGAATCGTCCGAACTATTGGCATCCGGTAGCACCCTACAAACCTTATTAGCCGTGTACGATTCAATTGACGACACGGCAAGCTCTACCGAAACTCGGGAGTATATAACCCGTTTTCGTGAAGAAGCTTTACAAACCCTTATGAATGACTATTTCGTTGAACGTCCAAAGTTTTCCGACAATACTTTTCGTGATAGGTTTCGTATGAATAAAAGCTTGTTTTTAAGAGTTGTTGGTGATGTTGAAGCGAATTTCGAATGGTTTCAAGAGGGCCTAGATGCGAGGGGAAAAAAAGTTTCACGGCGTTACAAGTATGCACATCGGTTGAACAGAAGGAAAAGAGATTCAAGAAGCTACAAGAGTCTGCAAGAAAAGATGTCGAGCGAGCTTTTGGTCGTCTTAAAACAAAATGGATGATTCTCGGTCGTCCTCTCCGGGCTATGTCGGTTGAAAAGATTCGACAACTCGTTTATATATGTATCATATTTCACAATATGATATTAAAAGACGACGGAGTTGCAATATCAGATGTTCATATAATGGATCCGCCGGTCGCGCCAGTTTATGACGATAGTGTATTACAGGAGTTACTCGACGAACAAATCCATTACCGTCTCCTATATGATCTTACGGACCACGTAGAGGCTCAAAACTTAACATTTCTGGATGACTAGTTATTTCCTTTTTTTTAAGAATAATGTAATTTTCTTTTAATTATGTTTTTTTTTTTAAGTATTATGTAATTTTCTTTTAGTTATTAATGAAATATTATGTTTTTATTAAATTGTTTAATATAATTTATGAAAATAAAAAATAAAAAAATAAAATTAGTTGGGAGGTATGAAAAAAGCATGGTTGCCACTAAAAAAATGGTTGGGAGGTATGAAAAAAGTATGAATGAGGTGGAATGAGGTGGAATGATATTATTGGTGGGTTGGGAGGTATGGGGTTTTTTCAGAGGCATGATTGCCACCACCCTGAGGCATTTAAAAAAAACTTATTTTATTCAAAAATCTAAAGTGGGCCATTGAAGGAGATGAAAACATAAAATAATTTCATGACATCCTAAGGCTACTCACAGTAGCATCGATCGGGGGATTGAGGATCGATTATGGTGATCGATTTCTTTAGTGTGGAGATTCGATCTCCCAATTCGATCACCACAACATGGTCAGCATCACGATCGAGTTGTAAAGCTTTGCAAAAGAATAAAAACAAAAATACAACCTTTTGGTTGTGAACGTTTCAAAGCAAAAACAAAAAAACAAAAAAAAACAAAACATTCTTTTGTTTCATGTGTATAATCGACTTGTGTTTCTGTTTTTTGTTTCATGTGACATAGCACCAAAGGTGATGGTGAACTGCAAGAGCTTGGTTCTTATCACTTTCACCTTTTGTTTCATGTGTATAATCGATACGTACACGCTGAAGCTCACTTGTGTTTCTTTTTTTTTTTGGTTTACAAAGGTGATGGTGAACTGCAAAGGAGTATATATATTGCATGTTAATGGACACATGTAGTAGCATTGCATCTTATAGATAACACGTATGTAGTATTGCATCTTATATGTGAATTACACGTATGAAGTAGTATTGCATGCATGGATACATTCTTTTGTTTTTAAAAAGATTTGATTAAAAAAAAAAATTTTGATCATGGTCGCCCTTACTAGGGCACCTAATCGCCTGTAGGTCGCTGGAGAGATAAAGCTGATGTGGCAGAGAAAAATGAGGGGATTGGGATCCCTTACTATGGGCATCCTAAACAACAAATTCTCCGAGTCATGAATTAATAGGATCTTTATCAAAGGCTTGTGGATCTTGGATCGGCCACTTATTTTAGACAAAATATTTAGTTTCTATAAAAAAAAGACTATGGAATGAACACGCACGACAGTCATTATTTACAAACAACCTTTTCAAAACCCTTTCTGTTGACAAAATCTTACTACTTGATACCCGGATTACTAGCTATGAAATTAAAGTCGCAATTTGCAAGTCTGGTGCAAACAAAGCGTCGGGACCGATAGTTCACTTTTAATTCATTACACACTATTGGGACACATTGGCAATGACTCCATCAACATGGTTAAATGATTCGAAACTCATAGGGTTTTACCAAAGGGTTGAAACCCATATTTTATTGCCCGTGTGTTAAAAACGAAAGATCCTTTTCACCTCAACGATTATCGTCCTATTAGCCTCATTAGATGTAAATACAAAGCAATTGCTTTAATTCCTGATAATAGACTTTTGTAAGTTGTTAGTGAGGTTCGAACGACTGTGGTACTCAAATAGTTTATGGTGCTCTTATGGTCAATGAAATCATCTAATGGCCTCCAAAAGAAAAAAAAAATGTCTATTTCTTTAAAGGCGACTTTGAAAAATCTTTTTGACTCGATTGAAAGTTTTTGGACCATGCAATAGAGCAAATGGGTTTTAGCCTAAATTGGAGAAAGTGAATTAGTAGGTGTCTTGACTCATGGTATGGTTCCATTTTAGCAAATGGGTCCCAAACAACTGACTTTAAAATTCAAAAGGTTTTTCGACAAGGTGCATCTCTTTCTCCATTTCTTTTTATAGTTGGGACTTCGGATTGAGGCTCTTCATGTTTCTCTTCAAGATGGCAAGTCTAAAGGCATATTTGAAGGCGTCAATGTTGGTAATATCACGCCTTCAATTTGCAGATGATGTTATTGTTGGAATTTTAATATCATGACAATCATAAATAAAACACATAAAGCATTAAAGTAATAGTGAAAGCGAGTAGGATCAAATAACATGTAAATTAATTAACCAATAATAAAAGTATGCGTACCTTAATGATTCTAGCAAAACAATAATCAATCCAAGCAACCATAGTGATGAACCCTAATTAGGGTTTATAAGGATTACACGAATTGCCCCTTACCGATTTTTCAATTCAATCCAAGAATCAAACAATAGTGTGTTTGATTCACGTTCTTGTACACACGTACTAATACCATGTAAATGATTATGCTAGTAAAAGAAACACAAAACAATTTGTCTGTTCAAAACAAACCAATCGAAACCCTTAGGGGTGTTTGTTCGATCGGCAATAGCAAAGAAAAGAGAAGAAAACTTTAGGGTATTAGCAAGTGCACAAGAGGTACAAAAGAATGACCCTAAGGTTTGTTTATATAAGATGCAAATCTTAGAGTCCAATTTAGATTAGGATTAGGAAATCCTAACACTATGGCCGGTCGATCTAGGTCCCTTAGGGGATTCTAGAACCTCCTTTGATCTCCAATATTTCATCTATAAAACTTTCCTTTTATTCGTCTAACGGTCGTTAGTCATTATCCGTTAAATACTAACGGCCGTTATGTGTTTTGTGTATATAATAATTAAATATAACTTTTTATGTAACCACCGGTAAATTTCCACTATATTAATTTAATACTTATCCATTTTCTACGACTAAATTTTTTTTAAGATTAAACGTTACTAGTTTATCTGAACCACAAACTAATTTGACGTAACTTACATTCCTAATAAAAATACTTTATATTTATTTCAAGTAAATAATTTTTAACTTTTATTTACCACTTTACATTAATTCGTTAAACTACGATTATTAAACATTTAAACTAAACGTTTGCTATTTATTAAAGTTTTCATGAAACCCTGATTTAATATAGATATGGTTTTACACAACTAACTTATAAATGCTAAAGTACAATATTTTACAAGGTTGTCAGGATCGCGATCCTGCTCGTAGGATCGCACGATCCTACGATCCTACACACACAAAACGAGCAGGATCGTTACGGGATCGTAATTCAGGTAGGATCGTTACAGGATCGTAGGATCGCTCGTAGGATCGTAGGATCGTGAACGATCCGATCCTGTTGGTAACCCTTTTTTCAGGTAGGATCGTTACAGGATCGTGGGATCGCTCGTAGGATCGTAGGATCGTGAACGATCCGATCCTGTTTTTTTTTTTTTACTTTTTTTGACTTTTTTTTGGAGGAAGGTTTTTAAAAATGGTTTGTATACATATGTAAAGGAAAAGCCGAAAACGATCCTAGGTAGGATCCGATCCTACGATCCTACGATCCCGATCTTGCAAAGCCGAAAACGATCCTAGGTAGGATCCCGATCCTGACAACCTTGATATTTTATATCTAGAGTACAAGTCTTTAAAGCATAAAACATTAACTTTATTTTTACAACTCTAAAGTACAATATTTAAAATTTATTTTACAAGTCTTTAATGCATTGATTTTAAAAAATATATTTATTTTATCTCGCGACCAAGTAACCAAACAAATATTTTACCTCGTATATTTCATGTCTATTAGTAATATTTAATGTCAATTATTATTACGTTTTTTTATTAAATTATATTACTTTTAGTATCGATCACAAAAGTTTAATCGTATGACTTTTACCCACGACCAACGCAAGATTAGGATAAGTCCATATATTTTATATGAAACATTTGCCACTTTGTTATTTTTATTTTTATTTTTATACTGTACTCTTTACGTAATACGAATACTTAAACCTATTATATTTTATTAACGTATACGCTCTCCGTTAAACTTATCACACGTCTAATATAATTAATTGGAGTATATTGATAAATTTTGACATTTTTATAAACGTTATATTTTTACGTTATCCGGTTTTAAGTTTCGTGAAATAAGGACTTAACGTTAGTAATTACCGGGATCAAATTTCACTATTAATATATATATTATGCCATATAACCCCATGTGCTTTCTTTCATGTACAAATTTTTCTCCATAACATGCAATACTTAACGTGTACTATTTCTTTTACATTGAACTTTACATAACGTGTAAGTAGTATAGATATAGGAACGTGTAGGTAAAATCTCCAATGTGTAAGTAAATTCCACCATACAAAGTTATATATATAACGTGTCCCAATTTGCTTCCAATACAAGCTATAACAAACCATATGAACGTGTATAAATTTTTACCTTGCATGCAAAATATGAGACGTGTACCACTATTTACCACATAGCAAACTAATACATCCCATATATATATATATATATATATATATATATACACTATCAAGCATTCACAAGCACATGCATGCCATATCCATACATATATACACGTAATACCCATACAATTCATACAGCTTAGTCCTTTGTTCACATATCACCTTTCTCCTCCATTCGTTACTGTGCGAGACTTCAAGAGACCAGAAATACTTTCCCTTGTCATTTAAGCCATCGTACGATCATAAAACACACATCACATTCACCCTAGTAGCCATCTTACACATTCTCTAAACATTACTCATTCCCTTCGAAGAAGCCAAGATCATTCTTTCACCACTACGAGCTCATATTCATTTGCATAAATCCCGTTCGAGTTCTCTTTTGATCAACCCAAACGTATAACCCATTCTTGGGTATTGTAAGTCCTCAAAACTCTCTTAAACTCATTTCTATTCGAGTACTTTTCCATTTCATACGTTCCTTCTCTTGATTCGAACGTATATACATTTATTTTGTTATCATTTTACTTCGTACGTACTCATTTATTCATTTACGTTTTATATTTAAAGCATGCCTCCTATACGGAAGGCTAGATTAATGATCATACATAAATACATCACGTTTCATAATTACTTTATCCCTTTTTCTTCATTTACGAATTCATTTTATATCAAAGTTCATTCATTTTTCATTTTCATTATTATGTCATGAACTCGGTTTAGAAATAAATATATAAAACCATATTTTGATACACGACCTAGTATTTTTATGGTTTCTCCTGATTTTTCATAGTCAAATCAACCTAAAAATAATTTAGAGATGTCTTCCATGACGCCTTAAACCTTTTCGAAATTGCTCAATCCAAATCGCTAGACGTACGTTTTTATCTATTATAGCTAACGTGGGCTTAATAGCCCATTATGCCATTAACAGCTTATTTCTATAAGCAAATCAAACCGACCCTTTAGCAATGATTTTATGATCCAAAACTAAACCCAAACATAAGCCCAATAAGTCTTCAAAGCCCACATATTTAAAATTCTTAACGGGCCGAGATAAATTGTTTTAAAAGCCCATTTACGTAAAAATAAGCCAAACGTGTTATAAGCACTTAATAAGCAGTCCTTTAAGCTTAGATAAACTTACAAAAGCCTCGGCAAACTTTTCTTTTCTTTTTGTACAAAAAGGACCATTTTTGCAAATACTTTCAAACGCATGGACCAAAACTGTCAACTTCGGGAAATCAGGGTAAAAAGTGTAATTTCAGTAACCTTGGGATAATTATTGATAAAATGATAACTTTGAAGTCTAAAAAGTCATTTTTAATAACTTATGGACTAAATATATATTTTAAGGACTAACGGTGCAATTATCACACCGTTAGGGCCAAAAGTGTAAATTTGATAAAACTGCAATGACTAATAGTAAACTTTAAACTATTTCATTTTCATTTTACACTTTTCATTCATTTCACGTGCACTTCATTTCATTTCGTTCAATAATTATTTTATAACGTTTATAACTATATATAATGATTTTTAACATTTTACTTAACGTTTTATTTAAACCGTTTTCGAGAAAACGATATTTATGATTTGAATAACATAAAAATAAGATAATAATATATATAATATTATTTTTGGACTTTAAGCATTTTAAGCATATCATACATTCTCATCACGAACCACTTCATCATTCGATACCATTTCATCCATATTTCGTATTAGGCCAAAACCGTCAAATTCTCAGAATTTCCTTATTCATATTCACTTAGGTTGCGTGCCGGAGACGTTTATCAACTATATTTAATTTGTTTTCCATCCAGACTGCTCAGGTGAGTTTCATAGCCCCTACTTTTATACATTTTGAATTATCTTTGGGGAGATACATGCTCAACTACTTGTTTTATACTCAAAATATTTATACTCTTATGCTACGCTTTACCTATGATACTTTTGGACATGAAATATAGTTACGATATGTGCCTTAATGTGTTAAACTTATTCTTATACGCTTTATTCTTTAGCAACTGTTTAACTCCTGGATGGAGCCGATGGAGAGGTATTGATAGTACTATCGGGCTGACGCCCCCACCCTTGGTCCTAGATTCATGGCTTTGGGTAAATATAATCCAGTTTACTTATGATACTTATTTATTCTAGTCATGAGGTTCAGTTTGCTGTTATGCTTTACATTAAGTGCTTACATATATCGTATACGTACATGTCTTACTTATACTATATTTTAGCAGTGGGTTGTGAACACACAGGTTGCAAGTTTTGTATGGGCGGGATTTGCAACTGAGTGGATTTACAGTGCCTTTGCTGTGAAAATATTCCTTAAAACCATATCAATATATTTTTAATAAACTCTATGAACTCACCAACCTTTGTGTTGACACTTTTTAGCATGTTTATCTCAGGTTAGTAAGGCGATAGCGGATGCATGGATCGTAGAGTCACTTGCATGCTTTGGAGTCTATGTTTTTATCATTTACCATTCAACCTATATTAAAAACTCTTATGTATTAGTATACTTTGGGACCTCATGTAATAACTCTGATTTAAATAATTTGAATGGTAACTTTTCAAAACGTCTCATTTAGAGGTCATTTTCTATACCTTGTGCTTTGTATTGAGAAGTAGCACCCCATATACACTATCGTTCTGCTGCGATATTTTGGGGGTGTTACATTTTATAAATAATTATTATTCATTTACTTTTCATACGTAAAGTGTGCAATCCCGTGATCTCGAGTTCGATCCTAACATACGACTACTAAAATAATGTCCATAAACTAACAGCTCCCACTTTGACATATTTTAATAGTGTAATCACATCGGTTAGCGTCTAGCAACACTTCGATGCCTCTAGTACAACTCGAGTAGGTCTCCTGGAAAAACCTTTAATGATTCATCATTATTATAATCCTTTTGTTACTAATACTATATTAAGTAAAGATATGGATCTAAGTCATTCTTTATTCAACTATTTCGTTTCTCATTGTTTGTGATTGAACAAGATTACCAAATCTTTTGAATATTTTAAGGAAGATCTTGGGCATGGCCATGCAAACATCTTGTCAACCCTACGAGGGGCCCAGCAGTATTAAACTTCAAAATAAATTTGAAGGAACAAATTTTATCTTGACTACAAGCATAACCTATGAATTTTGTAACGATTCCGAAAACAATCCTTATGACTACCAGTTACGTATAGCGTTAAATTGTTCCACAGAATGCACTACATTCATAATAGTTATCTGGTATCTCAAGTCTGAGGATAACTATTCATGATTTACTTAATAACAACATCCATAAAGTAACATCATGTGGTTTGGGATAAGTCATATATTCAATTCATTGAATATCATGTGAATTTAGCATGTCAGCGCATCAATATACTATCAAGTATATTATACCAAAACTCAGATTTGTCTTAATTTAATGATATTCTCATATCATTAATTGACACCGGACGATTTAGAATAACTAAATTATTCATGGATTAAACATGCAAATATATGACACAATTTATTATTAATGAAACTAAACGTACCAAGTACTTAAATTCATTACAAATAATAAATACTTAACATCCTTTATCCAAATACTAAATAGATCAATGCATGAAAATTTTAGTTGATGAATTATGTCTCAAGCTATGACAATCATACTTGTTGACAAGACATAAATCATCCAACTTTGATTTATCTGAATATTAAGAATACTTATTTCAAGAATTTCAACTGGTGGAGTTTTTGTATGTGTGCATTCAGATAATTTGATATTGCCACATAATACTTCATAAAGTGTGTGACAACCTCAATCACCAATTTATGATTATTAAACTTTCAAACATTTTTAAAGTTTAAAGCATTCTTAATCTTTTAATGTATAATGCAACTATGCTCTTAGTTAAGCATAACTAGTACACATGGCCATTAACAAGGATGAAATCCTACCATGACTAGTATTGAGTGTCATCTCAATTTCATTAGCATCATTGTATGCAAACAATAATATGCTCTTTAAAATTCCGTAAACTTTAATATCTACTGTGTAATGTTTGATGCCTTTCAAACTTTCAAGTTTGTTGGCTATGACAATTTTCACAACAATTGACAAATTGTTCATCTATAGAATCTGGAAGCTATTCCAGGCTGAGGATGTAATTCTATATCCAAACATATTCCATTAGAATATTCATTACACTAGTTATCTAATAACTTTTAATTAGATATCAACATTGTCATAACATCTTATAATAATTCGTTTATGTAACATGATGTTCATGAAAAATCTTCGAGTCATACTTAGATTTTGTTCATATTCTATCTTTCCAAAAGATTCGTATCCATTTAGATTATCTAAATGATATATCATTTTCTATTAGATTTATTTACCACATATGTTTATAATAATAAACATGTATTCCAAGGTTATATGTTTTCTTTCCTAAATCTTTCAAGTGAAGTTTCATTCCAAGTTAAGACTTGACATTTAACTTATATGAAATGTTACTTCCTATATGTTATCTAACATATATGATTTAAGAAACTAAACATAATACCCACACTAGCTTTCAGGAATACTTAGGAGTTATCTTATTTTAAATTGTAAATCAAAACTTGGATTTAATATTTAAACATAAGAATTATCTCTTAGATGCATGCATTAATTCATTCATGAATTATTGCACTTTGTATACTTCCAAAGACTATTATGAATTCAAAAATCCTTTTGATTACTTACCGTCCTTGCTCAAGTAATCACTCAAGAAAGAGTTTTGATATTCCATTGTCAATTTCATATTAATGAAACTAAGGATAACAATCACCATCTTTGTATATTTAATGTGCTTAAAAAAGAATATTCAATCATAGTTAATTGCTTAAGTATGATTAATAATCTTGTCATAAGACATGCATTAAAATATGTGTACAATATTGTCCATATGATTTCTAGTTTTCTACACAAAGATTTAAAACACTAGGGTTACCTTATCTTTGAAGAAACTCATCTTCATTTTTTAGTCTAACTATTAAGAATTAAGATAAACCAATTTTCCAAAAATTGATTATCTTTATGGACAGCATCTTTAACATTCATAGTATGAGTAATTTACCCAATTCAATATTTGGTAATGCATCATAATATAATCCTCAGCATATTAATCAAATATCTGAGATATTCTTGCTGATCTATAAATAAGAATTCGATCATCTTGAGGTCTATCATTTACATGTTTAGCCTCATCATGATTTCCACTGGTATGTTTTAGAAGATTATGTATCTTGTGATTTTATCTTTTCAAGACAAAAACTCCCACTTGCTTTTTGTAATTTATAGAATATCGATAAATACTTAACAAATAAAGCAACAATACAATGTTCTCTTTTTTGGACATTACAAATATATATTGACAGTTCTTGACATTTAGTTTGTTAATAACCTACTCATAAGTAGTTTAACAAATTCAGAACTTCATTTTAAGACTTAATGTGATTCATCACATTTCATAACAAAATGGTGTCTTACTTCTAGATTGGAGTCTTATTGAGCATAACAAAGCTTGTAACTCCTACTGAATTACAGATCATTACAATAATTCATTATTCAGTAATTACAACACAATGTTAGGAACGTCTTTTATGTAGTATTTCAAGTCATGGTCATGTACGCCTAATATGTTGCTCAAATATGGATTCTATGTTTGTAATTAGAGGTGCGGTCCATTAGGAGTCCATGGGCCGGCCATTTTAGTTACATTCTTCTAGAAACTCTAGCACATGGGATGCCCTAGATTGTTGCCTATAAATAGAAGGCTTGGGGTCTCATTTGCTTTGTTGGTTTTCATTCTTAGTGCGCAAGCTCTGTCGAATTGTTTAGTGAATGTAAATCATCCGACTTATCTTTCTCTTGATCTCTTCTCTATCAATCTCTCTTCTCTCGTATTTACTTTACTCATTGTTAATCTCTTGCGTAGCTTAATAGTAGTTGTTATCGTGGTTTTTCTAGTTGAGTAGATTGTGTGTTTACGTTAATTACTAGGAACTACAAGTGGTATCATTCGCCTAAGATAGCTAAGGTGTGTGTTTAAGAGTAGATTACATCATTCGTTATTAGTTATTACGTTTGGTTTAAAAATTTCGTGAAGATTTTGTGTTTTTTTGTGGTCGTTTTTCATCTTACATCGTATTTCACTTATTCTACACCAAAAACCCGTGTTTTCTACGTTAAAAGTTACTAAAGTAGTCTTATTTTCGTAGCTTTCATCATTAGAAATAAAAAACAATTGATAATCCATCTTTTTCATTAGCTTTAAATATAATCCGAACATTTAGGAGTGAAAAAGTTGGTGGAAAGAAGGTTAGATTTCGACAGAAAAGGGTTTCTCGCAATCGGGTTTGAAATTCGACAAAAGAGGGTTTATCGCAAACGAGTTCTTCAATTTCGACAAAAGAGGGTTTATCGCAATTCACGGTCTATCGCAATCTACAAAGTTATCGCAATTGACAGCCTTCAGTTTTATCGGATTTGGAACTCAGTATTTTCTAGCTTGTATAAGTTAGTGAAAATACTTCGACTTTGCGTTTATTCTCACCTCTTGTATAAGAGTTGAGAAAGTGATCGAAATTGTAATTTTGATAATTTATCGAAATTGCTAAAATCTTTCGCAATTCAGTTAATTTATCGAAATTGCCTTTCTTATCGCAATTCAGATAACTTATCGCAAATTGCCAAAATTTTCGCAATTCCAATCTTTTATCGCAATTACCATTTTATCGCAATTGGTGTGAACAGTGATATCGCAATTCGTGAACAGTGCTATCGCAATTGGTGAACAGTGTTATCGCAATTGATCAAAATTTCACTTAACCAAAAATCAAACTTCAAAACTCTTAACTCACATCTTAATTATCTCAAGATCCAACAAACACAAGAATGTCTCAACCACCACATTACAATTACTTCTATAATCAACAACAGCAGTATCCACAGCAACAATATCATCAGCAACAACAACAATTTCATCCTCAATATCAACAACAACATGCTTTTGTGCAACAACATCAGTTTTTCCCTCAACAATCGGTCCCTCAGCAACAAATCCTTCCACAAACTCAAATGCAGATGCAAAACTACCAACCTTCGTCAAGAGAACCTCATTGGTTTACAAAAATGTGTGAAGCTATCAGTAGTCAGCAATCAAGGCATGAAGCAGGATCGTTTGAAACTCCACCAATGCTGACTCCTGGAAACTATGTGCAATGGTCTAGCCGGTTTCTTCGATTTGTTGAACTAAGGAAACCTCACGGTCAATATCTCAAAAAGGTCATCATGGAAGGACCTTATCCACTTCCTTCAATATTGGTTCCGGGTGATCCAACTGCTATACCTCCACGAGATGACACTACAACTCCCATTCCACTATCTCAATATTCCACAGAACAAACTCTTCAGCAAGAAGCCAATGAGATGGCCATGGCTTACATACTCCAGGTAATTCCTAACCCAATCTTCAGGAGTATTGATGCTCAGAAAACAACCAAGGACATGTGGGAGCATGTACATCTTCTTATGGAAGGCACAGAATTGAACCAAGAGGATTTGGAATCAAAACTCTACATGGAATACACTAACTTCATGATTGAACCTGGGGAATCTTTGGAATCATACTATCACCGCTTCACCAATATCATCAATGATCTGGAACAACACAACATCCCTCTACCAAAGATTGCTATCAATTCGAAGTTTCTCGGTTGTCTTGGACCAGACTGGCAGAAGTACGTTACATTTGTCAGACAAGCCAAAAAGATTAATCAAGTAACCTATGGTCTGTTGTATGATTACCTCAAGCAACATCAATCTGAGGTAGACAAGGACATTGCAGCAAGAGGAGGTTACTCACCAGCACCAACTCCAAACTCTCTTGCTTTGATAGCTCAATCACACTTTCCACCATCAAATCAAGAATTTGTTCCACCACCGTCTCAACCAAGTTTCCAACCACAACCAAACAATCAGATTGTTCCTTATGAAGCACCATCTCAAAATTCTGATAACCAGCTGGTCTCATACAACAATACTGATTCCATGCTCTATTCCAATGCTGATTATGATGAAGAAGATGATGTGTTTAACTCTCTCAATGAAGGATTTGCATTAATTGCAAGAGCATTCAACAAGTTCTCTAACAAGTTGAACAACCGTCTTCGTTCTTCATCAAACACCAGGAACCAAGCAGTCGTTTATGATGGTCGAGTTGAGATTCAGAATCGGTCTTTTGGTAGATTTGGGTCAGGAAACATGGGAAATTATGGTACAAGGTTTAACTCAGGGGGACAGAGGTTCAACACAGCTTGGGGAAGTAGAAACAATATGGGGAATGCACAGAGGGGAATTCAGAATGTTGGCACTGGAAAAAGAGGCATTGCTAACACGTCAATCACTTGCTACAATTGTGGTGGAAATGGGCACATGGCTAATGCATGCCCTAAGCCTCGAACAATGGGAAGTACATTTCATAAAGAAGCTCTTCTGATGGCTCTCAAGGATGAAAAAGCTGAAGGAATGTTGACTCAGAACGAGTAAAGCTTTATGGCCAATGCTTACTCCGATGATGAGATGGAAGACTTGGAGGCCAATGCTGCCGTGATGCTAATGGCCAACATGCAGGAAATTAATGTGAATGAGACAGGCCCGGTATATGATACCGATGGCTTATCTCAGGTACTCGAATCAGAATGCCTTATTCATGAGATTGCTTCACCATCTGCATCTTCATAATCACAAGAAAATCTTGTTCAAAATGATTCATCATTCCCGTCTCAAGAAGATGATCAAATAAACACTGTTGTCTCATTCGATGATGATAACACCAATGTTTCATTTGATGATCCTATTGATGATGATAATCATGATCATTTTGAACAACATGATCTTATGCCTGGTCAAGATCCAGAGCTTATGACCTTATTGCTGACCACCCAATCATAATTGAATGCACAAAAGTCACAGATTGACAAATGCAATGAGATTAACCAGAACTTAAAAGCCAAAATTACAATGTTAACAAAGGACAATGAGTTCTATAAAATACAACTTTCAAGTTATGAAAAACAAGCACAACGTGAGAAAGGCTTTGAGGTTGCATTCCAAAAGACATACGTTCAGGTCAAGGATTTAGAGCATCAAGTTCGTGAGCTAACTTTTTCCAAGGCTGATTTGCTTTCTCAAAAAGAAAAGAAGCAATTTGAATTCAAAAAACAAATTGACACTTTAAATTCTGAGTTGTTAAAAACTCAATCAGAGCTTTCAACATCTCAAAAGGATCTTCTTGAAGAAAAGTAAACCACTAGGAAATGAGTTGACTCATATCTTGGGGAGATTGTGGACTTGGAATCCAAGCTCAAAGAATTTCATAATGTTGTATATAAAACGGGTAATTCAGTGACACAAATTCAAAGACTAACTGTGAAACCGAGTCCTAAAGGATTTGGATTTGCAATTGGCTGTGACCAACCACATTTTTTACAAAAAGCACTCAAAGATAATCCTAAGTTATACAATGCAGAATTTCTGTTTGATGATACTTTTCAATGTGTTGTTGTGTTTAGTAATGATGAAGAAATTGAATATCTTGAACATAAGAATGAGAGTCGATCAAAGTCAGACAAAGATTTTTCAAGAGTACCATATGATTATTCAGCAAGACCTCACATCAGTAAATCTTCTGTTCCTCCAAAGGACAAACCAGAACAAACACTGTCTATAACTGAAACAAATCCCTCTTCTGAAGTTGCTCCTGTAACTACTCCTGTTGCACAAATCAATGGTCCAAAAGCTAATGTTGATCCTCAAATGCCTCAACAATGTCGAATTCTTTGATATTTTAAGACATTTATGGATGACATTACACTTTTGGAACAAGTA
This sequence comes from Artemisia tridentata subsp. tridentata, assembly GCA_021014915.2. Taxonomy (NCBI): domain Eukaryota; kingdom Viridiplantae; phylum Streptophyta; class Magnoliopsida; order Asterales; family Asteraceae; genus Artemisia; species Artemisia tridentata. The sequence goes on from CP139505.1 coordinate 158,024,186, forward strand.
ATAGAATTTCATTCTGAAATCAAGATCTCTTCTATCTTCTCTCCTGCTGAGAAAGAGAAAAGAGAAATTTTTCAAAAAAAATTCTTACCACATGTTAAACACTTGAGACTTTGCGCAACAATGTGGGAACAAGAACTACAGACTGAAGTTGGATCAATGATGAGTATTTTTAAAGCTAAAGATGACAAAATTGCAAAACAAAAGTGTCAAAAGAAAGCTTTAGAAAAAGAGGTCGATCGACTCTTGGAACGTGTTTTGTGTGATGATGTGATTTCTGTGATTATGAATTCTATTTTTGAATCTTGTCATGCAATGCTTGTTGATGATCATGCTGTGAATGCTGAAATCCTGCAAATTGAGATTGATAATTTGTTAAAAGAGAATGAGAGTCTTAGACAGATCAACTTTGATGTGGAAAACAAGTGTGAAAAAGAAATTTTCAAACTTAACAAAAGACTGGAATGGTGTCAAAATCAAAGTGTTGAATTTGAGTTAAAGTACAAACATCTAAAAACGTCTTTATCATTCCAAAACAGTCATGCTTCAGAAAGTCAGAATAAAAATGAAATTGATGTCTTGCGACACAAACTGTTTGAATATGAGAAAGACATAGATGAAGTCTCTCAAAACAGAAATGACACTGTCCGGTTAAACAGAATTTTGGATTCAAAAAATCAAGAACTCCAACACATCATTGTTGATTTGAAAAAGAAACTCAGAGTTTTAGAAAAAGAAAAAGCTGTGATTGCCCCAGGAATGTACATAGTAGACAAGCCAACTAAGCAAGCATCAAATCAAACCACTAATGTGAACACTTCCACTTCCACAGGACTAGGAAACAACTCTAAGGCTAGCAGATCATGAAACACCAAAAGACAAAGGAATTTTAGAATCTGGCGCCCTAAGAGTGGGTTATCTAAGACTGAAGAAGTAGTAGTTAATGTTAGCAGTTTGAATAAAAAGCATGATATGTCAGAAGTAGAATCAAACGTGTCTAAGTCTAGTTCTATAGATGATGTAATGAATGCTAAATCGTTGAATGTTATGAATGATATTATGGTTGATGCTAGTTGTGTATTCTGTCATGCTAGTATATTATCTGAAAATCATGAGAAATGTGTTGCTAAAACTCTGTTGACTCGCAAAAAGAAACGATCTAGTGGCATTTCCTCTAGGATCACTACTGCTGCCAAGTCCATATTAGGAAAACCACCACTAGTAGTTTCTGAAGAATCTGTTGAAAAACCCATAGATACCTCTAGGACAATCAAATCACCTAGTGCATTTATTAGGAGAATGGCTAAGACTAGTTGGACGTGGCAACGTTGGTTACAAAATACACATAGCTTTAAATGGGTACCAAAAATGCTTAACTCATGTGTTACTAACCAAACGGATTCCACCGTTACCAAACTTGCCTCTGTGTCAACTTCTGGTGATGCAGGTGATCCAAATTGTTCTATGGATTGTTGATAGCGGCTGTTCCCGACATATGACCGGCAATCTCAAACTTCTTGTCAACTTTGTTGCAAAGTTCATTGGAACGGTCAGATTCGGGAATGATCACTTCGCTGCTATTATGGGTTATGGAGACTATGTAAATGGGAACATCGAAATTAGCAGGGTTTATTACGTTGAAGGCCTAGGTCACAATCTCTTCTCAGTTGGAAAATTTTGTGATGGTGATTTGGAGGTGGCATTCAGAGAGAAAACTTGTTTTATTCTGGATCTTCAAGGAAATGATCTGATGAAAGGGAAACGCGGCACCAGTTTATATACAATTTCCTTCGAAGGCATGACAGCTTCCTCTCCCATATGCTTACTTTCAAAGGCACATCCCACAAAGGCATGGCTATGGCACAAACGGATGTCTCATTTGAACTTCAAGACGATGACCGATCTTACTAGGAAAAAGTTGGTCGACGGTCTTCCCAAATTCAGATATGCCAAAGATCACTTGTGTCCTGCTTGCGAACAAGGAAAGAGTCATCGTGCCCACTTTCCTCCAAAAGCAGATCACAGCACCGATCATGTCCTACAACTGCTTCATATGGATTTGTGTGGTCCTATGCGTGTTCAAACCATCAATGGGAAACGGTACATCTTGGTAATAGTAGATGATTTCTCGAGGTGGACTTGGGTCTACTTTCTTTGTACCAAAGACCAAGCCCCTTCGATGATCATTACTTTTCTCATGAAGATTCAAGTTCAGGTTCGTAACACCGTCAGAATCATCAGAACAAACAATGGGACTGAATTCAAGAATCAAACTCTTCGGGAGTTCACTGAGAAAAATGGTATTGTTCATCAAACGTCAATTGCTCGCACCCCTGAACAAAATGGAGTAGTCGAAAGACGCAACCGTACGTTAGTGGAGGCAGCAAGAACTATGTTGATTAATGCCCAATTACCAGACTACCTATGGGCTGAAGCTGTCTCAAATGCTTGTTATACCCAGAACCGATGCATGATCACCAAACGCCATGACAAAACACCATATGAGCTTATTCATGGTCGAAAACCAAATATCAATTACTTTCATGTCTTTGGAGCTCTCTGTTATCCAAAGAATGATCGTGATGATCTTGGTAAACTGAAAGCCAAAGCAGACATAGGAGTATTTGTTGGCTATTGTGAGAATTCGAAAGGATTCAGAATTTGGAATCGCCGTACTCGGGAAATTCAAGAGACAATCCATGCTAATTATGATGAGCTCACGGAAATGGCTTCTGAGCAAAACAGCTTAGAACCCGCACACAACCGTCTCAACTTTCCTGAATCTTCAGCTGAACCATTACCGTTCAACAGAAAGGATATAGAAGACTTGTTTGCTCCTCTGTTCGATGACTCTCTAGTTAATCGTGCCTCTGCTGTATCCACCAATTCCGCTGCTCAAACCGTAAACAATCAAGCACCTGATACACCAGCAACTACTTCCACAGCAGTTGTTGATGACGCACCTCAACCAGAACCATCATCGTCAGTAGATCAAACACCTTCCACTTCTACACCCACAACTGAAGATTCCCCCCACAATTCTGCTGAAGTACCCATACCAATAGGTTATGACAGAGATGCATTCTTTAATCCATTTGCACCTGCACCAACCATTCCTGATATTGCAGAGTCGTCGACACACAACTTGGAGCCATCAAACCTGCACCATAATTATCAACACTATCCATCCACTCATAAATGGACAAAGGACCATCCCTTAGTAAACATCATTGGTAATCCAGAAAACCCAGTCATGACAAGACAAAGACTCCATACAGACGGTGAAACCTGCATTTATGCACTCACCGTTTGTCAAGCCAAACCCAAAAACATAAAGGAAGCCCTCACTTATGACAACTGGATTGAATCCATGCAAGAGGAATTTGAACAATTCAAGCGGTTAGAAGTATGGGAACCGGTAGAAAGACCAGATAGGGTTTATGTCGTTGGATTGAAATGGATCTGGAAAAACAAGTTAGATGCAGATGGTACTGTCATTCGTAACAAGTCCCGGCTAGTCGCAAAAGGATTCAGTCAAGAAGAGGGAATCGACTTCGAAGAATCGTTTGCTCCAGTCGCAAGGCTTGAGGCTGTTCGCATGTTCCTGGCTTACGCGGCTTACAAGAACATTACTGTCTACCAAATGGATGTGAAGACTGCATTTCTCAATGGCTAACTCCGGGAAGAGGTGTATGTTTCTCAACCAGAAGGCTTCGTGGACCAAGAACATCCGAATCACGTATATCGGCTAAAGAAAGCCCTTTACGGCCTTAAACAAGCCCCTAGGGCCTGGTATGACAAGTTATCTGCATTCTTACTTGCCAATCACTTTACTAAAGGAACTGTGGACCCGACTTTGTTTATACAAAAACACGGGGAGGACATTCTCATCGTACAAATTTATGTCGACGATATCATTTTTGGATCAACACATAAAAAGTACTCAAATGCTTTCGCAAAACTAATGAAAAATAACTTTGAGATGTCCATGATGGGTGAACTGAAGTTCTTCTTAGGACTGCAAGTTCATCAATCACCCCGTGGTATATTCCTTAGTCTGTCCAAGTATGCTCAGGAAATCCTGAAAAAGCATGGTATGACCAGCTGTGACACCTATAACACCCCTATGTCTTCCTCATCCCCGAAGCTAGATGCTGACATACATGGGACACCCATTGATCCTACAAAATATCGTAGTATGATTGGGTCGATCATGTATCTCACAGCTAGCAGACCGGATGTTGTATTTGCCACGTACCTTTGCTCCCGATATCAGTCAAGACCAACTGAGCGGCATTTGTCAGCCGTTAAAAGAATCCTTAGATACATAAAGGGAACCATTAATTTGGGGATCTGGTATCCAAAGGATTCTGGATTTGAACTTGTTGCATTTTCAGACGCTGACCATGCAGGGTGCTTAGACACACGCAAAAGTACATCAGGGGGAGTACAGTTTTTGGGTGACAAGCTCGTCTCTTGGCAATCAAAGAAGCAAGACTGCACATCACTGTCGTCTACAGAATCGGAATACGTCGCCATGTCAGCATGCTGCGCTCAAGTCATTTGGATGCGATCTCAGCTGATGGACTATGGATACGTCTTCAACAAGATTCCTATGTACTGTGATTCCAAGAGTGCCATCGCTATTTCCTGCAACACGGTCCAACATTCCAAGTCCAAGCATATTGCTCTACGCTATCATTTCATCAAGGAGCATGTGGAAATGGGTACTGTTGAATTATACTTTGTGGGTACTGAACACCAATTGGCGGACTTGTTCACCAAAGCCTTGCCCCATGCAAGATTTGTGGAACTCGTTCACCAAATTGGTATGAGATGTTTGACTCCAGAAGACTTGAACAATTTTCTTAATCAAAATTAAACGGAGTCATACATCAAACTATCTTTGTAAATATTTTATGAAAAACACAAAAAGATTTTCTCTTCTCTTTCAAAAAAAATGCAAGTACAAACCCTCTTACAACACTTTGTTCAATTTTTTTTAAAATGTCATCATTTTTTTTGGAACAAGTGTTGAGGGGGAGACAATAATTTTTTTAAAACCTTTCAAAATTTGTACTTGCATGGTTTCTAAAAAATGTTTCTTCAAAAGGATGGTGATACTATAGGATTAATAAGTTTTGTGCCCAATATGCTAAAATGGAAACTTAAGGTTAGTTAGTTGGACTATGTGTGAAAACATTCAAGGTTTAGGGACTTATTGTGTGCAATTTGCAAAGTTAAAATAGTGGGTCAAGTAAAAGTCAAAAGTTTAAACACCGCAGTTATTACACAGTCATTTCTTCATCTACCACATTTACTTCATCCAACTACCCAATCTACGGCCCACGATCAACCTGCAAATCCGATCAAGTTTGTGCAAATCTGTGAGTGTTTAAATGCTTAACAGGTGATTATGAAAAACAGTTTTGAATGATTTTGCAATCCAACGATTGGATTTATCACAATTGCATGTTTATTATCTAGGGTTTCTGTAGATTTAGGGAAAAATGATTCTGAGTGTTTAAGACATATTTGATTGTACGATTATGTTTATAATGTGTTAATTAGTGATGTATGCATGCTCAATTAAACCCAGAAACTTGTTCTTTGATTGTTCTTCATTTTAGGGTTTAAGAATACGAATTGGGGAAAAATGTTTGAGAGTGTTTTAGTGTAATTAAAGTGTTGTTGTGTTGTTGTTATGCATTAAATTGAATGACTACATGTTTGAATCAAGCCCAGAAACACCATAGATGTGATGATTGAGATTTAGGGTTTATGAAGAACACGAACACAGTCCAAGTTTGATTTTTGAGATTTAGTGGATAAAAAGTGTTATAAATTGGTCAGATTGCTTAGAAACATCATAGGATTCGATTACGATAAATTGTTGTAACATAAAAACAAGTTTAGATTAATTGCGAAAAATCTGGGAAAAAGTACGTCTACAGTGTTGTCGAAATTTCTTGTATAAGAAATTATCGAAATTGGATTTGCTATCGCAAATGTGTTTGTTATCGCAAACGACATTTCTATCGCAAACAACATTTCTATCGCAAACGACATTTCTATCGCAAACGACATATCCTATCGCAAATGCCACTTTCTATCGCAAACACATAATCTTATCGCAAATGATCATTTCTATCGCAAACGACACTTTCTATTGCAAATGACAATTTCTATCGCAAATGTCCATTTTATCGCAATTGCTAAAATTGTGTAGAAATTGATAGATTCTATAGAAATTGTTAAATTCAATAGAAATTCTCATTTCTATAGAAATCATCATGTGTAAACTTGTAAAACATGTTAAACAATTAAAAAGGATCACATGTGCAACTTAACGGTTATCTAATGCTAACTTTCATGTATCCTCGAAATTTGTGTCCAAATGATGTTTCAGAAATCTCAAAAATGGCTGCTTCATCACAGCAAACACCACCAATACTCTCAAAATAAGAAGTTTTCCCGCATGGATACATTGCTGAATTAGGTGACAACAATGCAAGAGTTGACTTCAACAAGATCTCATGCAGTGAACCAAGTTGTAAAGTTGCAATAGAGATTATGAAGAGACACAAGTTCAGAAGCATACTGGAAAACTCAGACAGTATCCTTGAATTGTACATTCATCAAATGTGGAGTACCATCAAGATGTCAGATAATGAGAAGTACTTCACATGCACCTTGGGTCACAAGAAGTTGAAAGTCACACCATTACACCTTCGACAAGCCCTAAGCCTCCCAGACCCACCTGAACCAGCTAACCGATATATGGATTCTCCTTCTGAAACTGATGTTCTTCAGTTCCTTGTTGACATCGGTTATGATGTTCAACCAAACACACCACTCACCAAGATTTCCAGAGTAAATGCTAAGTGCATACCACAACCCTGGAGGACCATTTATTACATCATAATTCGATCTGTCTCAGGGAGGGATAGTGGTCACGAGCATCCTCGTATGTCACATCTTCAAATATTCTGGGGAATGGTGAATCTTGTGAACATTGACTACACAACACTTATCTGGGATGACCTTGTCTTTCAAATCCAAGGACGTAGACCATCTACCAAGATTCCTTTCGTCAGATACACCAAGCTACTTATAAGTCTTCTGCTTGATGAAAACAAGGATATCTCCTCACGTCCTGGAGACAGGGAAGTACATCAGTACAGGATGGATAAGCTTGTCAAAACGGTTTATTTTCCCAAAGACAGTACAAGAAAGCAAGGTTCAAGATTACCAGATGTCTTATTAACTGATGATGTCAAGGAGACTACAGCCTTTGCAATTTATGAAAAAGCTTATGAAATGAAACAGGTTGGGATCACCAAACTGGCTGAAGGAACTGGATCATCCAAAATACGTTCAAAAAGCAGCAAAACTAGGAGTGCATCAAGTGCCTCAAAGAAACACCCCAGAACACTTAAAAGAAGAATAAGAACTGATCCTAAACCCAAAGCTGAAGAAATTGGGATCCGTGATGAACCAACTGACTCTGAAGAGTCTGAATCAGAAGAAGACGTGGTTATGGATGATTGCGTGGTTTTGTAACCTTACAACAGGTTTTACCTCTCGAGGGATCTCAAGAGGCTTACAACCCCACCAGGCAGTGTACCTGACCGATGTAGTATAGTGTAGTGGTAAGTACGGGGGATTGATCGTTCTCCACAGGGAATAGTGTTCGTTAGGTATGAAAGGCTACTCTAATTAGGTCTAAGGGTTGAGGAAGATTCTTTTTTATGTTTTTATATTTTTATGAAAGCAAGTAAAATCTCGGGTTTTGAAGGAGTGGGCGGAATTAGTTGCTAGTCAACTAACCCAAATTACTACGAATGCAATAAAATTAAATAACTGAAAATAAAATGTGGTGAGAAACTTATGTGTAGAGAAATGTGTTTACTTAGATTTCCTTACTCCCTAACTATCTTTTACCGGTTAATTAGTGTGTATTAGTCGCGTGGATGACGGGTGTATTCCTTAATACCATTCGTGGGGTGGCGTACTTACTTCCCCAACTCTACAAGCTCCTACTTCACTCCTATGTCGAGCCGGCTAGGAAGCTCCTAACATGGGATCACTAGAATTCGCTTGTGCATTAAATACAACCATAAAAACCTTTAGTACGCATTTGGTTCATGTTTCTTAAGACGTTCAAGCAAGTTACCGAATAGGAAGTTAGCCAGTTTTCTTAAGCCTAACATAGATAAACAATCATCCAATACAACTAATAACACACTAACAACCAATAATCAATAGCTAGGTTTCATTAGATCTAAGCAAACACAAGATAAATTTAGCCTAACATGTTAAACAAAAGACAAGAATAAGATAGAATCAAACAACACATAGACATATTGAATGATTAATTGATAACTTATCTTTCAATGAAACATGGAAGATCTCAAGGCAAAAAGCCCTGAAAAAGTAGCTAAAATCGTCTTAGGGTTTTATCCCAAAATTCCACACACTAAGCCCTCTTCTAATGACAAAAAATTAGAAAACTATATATAGATTTTTGGATCTGACGGCGTCACCTTATGGAGTGTGACGCCGTCACCTTGCCGCTTTTAGGGTTCCCGGATGACCTTCTTGACGCCGTCCCTCTTTAGCTCTTCAAAAATCCATTCTGGCTTATCAAGGCTTGACGCCGTCTAACAATGAACGTGACGCCGTCCCTTTATGATTTAAGCCGTGACGCCCTCGATCAAGTTAAAGCGTGACGCCGTCAGAATTCACATGCTATTTTCACTGGCTTATCATGAGTAAATTTCACGTCCAACTTTTCTTGCCAAAGCATGACGCCGTCTAGAGTAAATCTTGACGCCGTCTTAGAGTAAATCTTGACGCCGTCAAGAGTAACTTTTAGCCGATTTTTGAGACTTTGCCGTTTTCTTCACTTTAATGCTCCAAAAACGTCCAAAATGCCTCCTTTTCCAGATTTCTTCTCCAAAGTACCTAAAATGACAAAAGGAACGATTTAGGGCAATATTTGATCAAATAAATACGATTTAGGGCTTAAATGACCCCCTAAAAGCGGTACACTTTTCGCTTCATCAAATACCCTTACACTTGAGATTTGCTTGTCCTCAAGCAAATGCGCTTTTATTCTAATCAAAATACAAGTTAGGGGTCATTTAACGCCAATATAAAAGTAATTACAACAAATAATCGTTCCACTTTAATCATAATAAGCACGGAGATTACAAACTAGCACCTCACAAGTAGTGTTTAGATACTCACATCTCTCAAGTGTCATAAAAATAAATCTCATAAATGAAAACGGATAATATCTCTCACTACCTGTCATAGCAAATAGATTACCATAGGCTTGGGAAAGGATCGAAAACCTCCTCCACTAGGCGTAAGCACCTAAGATAAACTATCAAAGAGGGCTTTTAAATGGGTTATAACGTTAGGTGTAGGGATATGATAAGCACGGATTTGTTGGATAAGGGATATTTTACTGGTGGCGAGTTAAAAATCTTGATCAATTACATGTACTATACAATGTTGCTAAGCCAAGACTAGACTCGATCTTAAGCTAGAAACAAAATAACAAAATAACAAAAATATAAAATAAACATAAAATAAAACGGGATGGTAGTCCGTATGTTTTTTTCTATTTTTCTTTTTCTCATTTTTTTTGTATTTTTCTTGATTTTTTCGATTTTTTTTTTTTTTTTTTTTTTTTTTTTTTTTTTTTTTTTTTTTGCATACACTTTTACCCTACCATCCAAAATAATACATCATAGGGGCATTGCATTCCCCTTACACTTGAACTTTTACATAACTTTACAATTACTAATCTAATGACTCGAATTAAGATAATCGAAAAACTTGGAGTACTTTTAAAATATTTAGCACATATGGGGGTAATAAATGATGTTCTTCCCCATTACTCCATTATACTAGTACTTTACCCATAAGTCCCAATCGTCCCAAAACAATATGTACAAGGATATGACTCGACTTAGCAACCATGTAATCAATTAGATAATTAACTTGGGGTTTACACAAATGTTGTCACAATAATGCACTAAAAATGAGTGCATATAAGGTAGGCTAAGGCGATTTGGGTGTACATTTTAGTGGGGTGTAAACAAATTCTTCCTTTAAGTAAAATGCTTAAAGGTCGAAACGAAAAGATAGGCTCTGAGGGGTGTACTAGGGGTATCGTGTACTAAAAATGAGTACAACGCAAAGGGTGTGGGAGAATTACTTGACCAATGTAGCCAACGTAATTATAACAAAAACACAGGTGTAAAACAATGGGTTAATCCTAATGCCTCTTATCATGTAGTAAATCTAACTACACGAATGTAGTCTCACTTGTGGCCTTGGAATGGTCCTAACGCAAGTTCTAGAATCTAAGTGCTACCGGTACACACATCATAGCATAAATGCTTTTCCTACCAATTCTAGGGGCGAACCTCACATATTTGGGGGTGGAAAATTTTTTAGTGGTACGGTTTTTGTGCTAGTCATATAACTCCTATCCGTGAGACGCTCATTAAGATCAAAGTTTCACTCCTATATGTTGTAAAAAATTTTAAATTTGGCACTAAAATTGCCCTAACAGGTATTTATCTCAGTTTTATTACACATCTTCCATTAAACAAACAAAAATCAAGCGTAATAGCATTCTCTAATCGTACTTTTACCCTCCCCTTACACTTAAGATGAACATTGTCCCCAATGTTCAAATAACAAGATGTAAAAGAAAAAAGTAAAAGAATGAAATCAAATACTCCCCTGATTCGCTCGGTGGATAATGAAATTACACGGTTAGATCTTCCTCCAAAGAGAATGTTGAAGCTCCATGACTAATGCATCGCCATAAGCTTGATTCCAAAAACATCTCCTTGTCCAAAATAACCTGTTAAACCTGAGAAAACAAACACGAAAAACTGCATAACATCGGCGGGAAAAATCTATATATAAGGATATAATGCTTGTGGAATGAATGTTTTGCAGGTTCCTGGAGTTTATAAGTTAGAGATTTAATAAAAACTTTTTATGAAAACAAAACTTTCAAAAATTTCAGAAAATTAAAACCTGACGCCGTCAGGTTGTAATGCCTGACGCCGTCAGAAATGATCTGACAGAATTCTCATGTTAAGTTTCCGGAAAATTTCTGGAAAAACCTATACCTCATTTCCTGGAAATCCTGCAAAATATCATTATGACTCGATACAAGCATTTGACTCAAACAAATACTAATATGTATGTTAATTTAATATTATTATGATTCATGTTCATTTGTTCTAATAAACCGATTTGACTTTCCCTTACACTTATCTTTTGCAAAATACCTTTATATGTAGTTAAGACGAAGTTAAAAACAAAATAAAGCATTTTCACAATTTAGTTTTGAACATGAATCAATAATAATAAAAATTAAACATACATACGGAAGCAAATAAAATCAAACAAACAAATAAATAAACACACAAAGCAAATAAAACAAATAAAGCTTGGGTTGCCTCCCAAGAAGCGCTTGTTTTTGTTCGAGTCATGAGCCTGACTCTACCCTTATTTAATGGATAAAGGAGAGGTTTTCCCTACACTTAGGATTAAGTAAGGGTGATAGTAGCGATACACACCAGCTCGGTAGGAGTATGCCACGTGAGGAAAGAGTGGTGGATGAATTATATGCTCAAAGGGGTGTGCTCCTTTCATCATAACCTTGCCTAGTTCACTTTGGTCAATGGGTGATTTTGAGTTTCCTCCTAAAAAGGGATCATCTTCTATCAACTTCGAGAGACTCCTAGTTGGGAATCCATCTTGACCTAATAAACCCGGTTTAAACCCATAATGTTTCTTGTGATTAATCATGAATGGGTGATGTAAGTATGAAAGGTTATGGTTCACTCCTATATTAGCTTCCACTCCACATGGCTTAGAGTCTACTACCTCCAACGTAAAACTACCCGGACTATATGGTTTGATGGGTGGATCGGGACCTATTTCAATTCCTAAATTCTCATCCAAGGATGGAAGATTAGGTAACGGTTTTGGTTGAGGCTCCGGTTCATCAAAACTAGGAACTTCCCTAGAACTAAGAGAAAGGTTATGACTACAAGTATTCAAACCTATCTCTTCTAGTTTTGTTTGATCCAAGGGCTCTACCTCTATTGGGGTTCCTATAGTCTCTTCTACTTCTTTCGGGTAAGTCATGGGTGGTGTGTGTGCCTCAAATGATGGTAGGACTTGTGGGGTACTTGGTGGGCTTATGTTACTTACCTCATCATTCCTTATGTCAAGATCACCTATATCCTCATCATGTGTTTTAGTAGGATCTAACCCTAACATTTTCCCAAGTATCTCAAGTGCTTCTCTAGGCATCTCAACTTCTATGTCCGAATCATAAGGATCATCCTCAATATTCTGACTGCTATATTCAAATTGCCTAAAAGATTCATCATGTGTTTCTTGAGATTCAACGTCATCAATCATAAAACCTAGGTCCTTTTGATTAATGTGATCATGTTCGGCTAAATCCTCCATCACATCAAGGTCACCTATGTGTTCGTTTTGTACTATGGCATTACATGACAACCACTTAGGTATCTCAACACTAATGTATTCATCCCCAAACAAACTTGTTTCATGATCCAGGAAATTTATATTCAATTGACTTGTACTAACGTTTGTTGGGTTGTCTACCCTATAATAATATTGGGCACAATCTTCTATGGCATCCCATGCTTCTTCAGCACTTAATTCCCTAAAGTCCCCATTGGCAAAATCCTCAATGCGCATTTGGTCATATTGGCCAACACGATAGTAAAAGGTTCGGGTTAGGGATGCTAAAAGCGAAACTATGATGAGGGAATTTTCGGAGTAAATTTCTAAAACGAGTCCATGCATCATATATGGGTTCATCTCGATATTGTTTGAAATTCGAGATGTCAATAGGGTAGAACGGCCTTTGTGGTTGGTGGTATGGTGGATTCGCGTACTCCATAATGGTGAACGGAAGAGTCAATGGAAATTACGAACAAACACACAAAGAAAAAGATAGACTAAAGAAAACCTAGAAAAATAAAATAAAAATCTCACTAGAAAGGAATCTAGTGAGTAGACCTAATAGAAATAAAAATTCAACCTAAACAATAACTATTCCCCGGCAGCGGCGCCAAAAACTTGATTGCGTGGTTTTGTAACCTTACAACAGGTTTTACCTCTCGAGGGATCTCAAGAGGCTTACAACCCCACCAGGCAGTGTACCTGACCGATGTAGTATAGTGTAGTGGTAAGTACGGGGGATTGATCGTTCTCCACAGGGAATAGTGTTCGTTAGGTATGAAAGGCTACTCTAATTAGGTCTAAGGGTTGAGGAAGATTCTTTTTTATGTTTTTATATTTTTATGAAAGCAAGTAAAATCTCGGGTTTTGAAGGAGTGGGCGGAATTAGTTGCTAGTCAACTAACCCAAATTACTACGAATGCAATAAAATTAAATAACTGAAAATAAAATGTGGTGAGAAACTTATGTGTAGAGAAATGTGTTTACTTAGATTTCCTTACTCCCTAACTATCTTTTACCGGTTAATTAGTGTGTATTAGTCGCGTGGATGACGGGTGTATTCCTTAATACCATTCGTGGGTGGCGTACTTACTTCCCCAACTCTACAAGCTCCTACTTCACTCCTATGTCGAGCCGGCTAGGAAGCTCCTAACATGGGATCACTAGAATTCGCTTGTGCATTAAATACAACCATAAAAACCTTTAGTACGCATTTGGTTCATGTTTCTTAAGACGTTCAAGCAAGTTACCGAATAGGAAGTTAGCCAGTTTTCTTAAGCCTAACATAGATAAACAATCATCCAATACAACTAATAACACACTAACAACCAATAATCAATAGCTAGGTTTCATTAGATCTAAGCAAACACAAGATAAATTTAGCCTAACATGTTAAACAAAAGACAAGAATAAGATAGAATCAAACAACACATAGACATATTGAATGATTAATTGATAACTTATCTTTCAATGAAACATGGAAGATCTCAAGGCAAAAAGCCCTGAAAAAGTAGCTAAAATCGTCTTAGGGTTTTATCCCAAAATTCCACACACTAAGCCCTCTTCTAATGACAAAAAATTAGAAAACTATATATAGATTTTTGGATCTGACGGCGTCACCTTATGGAGTGTGACGCCGTCACCTTGCCGCTTTTAGGGTTCCCGGATGACCTTCTTGACGCCGTCCCTCTTTAGCTCTTCAAAAATCCATTCTGGCTTATCAAGGCTTGACGCCGTCTAACAATGAACGTGACGCCGTCCCTTTATGATTTAAGCCGTGACGCCCTCGATCAAGTTAAAGCGTGACGCCGTCAGAATTCACATGCTATTTTCACTGGCTTATCATGAGTAAATTTCACGTCCAACTTTTCTTGCCAAAGCATGACGCCGTCTAGAGTAAATCTTGACGCCGTCAAGAGTAACTTTTAGCCGATTTTTGAGACTTTGCCGTTTTCTTCACTTTAATGCTCCAAAAACGTCCAAAATGCCTCCTTTTCCAGATTTCTTCTCCAAAGTACCTAAAATGACAAAAGGAACGATTTAGGGCAATATTTGATCAAATAAATACGATTTAGGGCTTAAATGACCCCCTAAAAGCGGTACACTTTTCGCTTCATCAATGGATGAAGAAACAGCCAAGTTTCAAATGGAAATTGATATGGAAAATGCAAAGAAAGCTAGCATGAAGTCAGCTAAAGAGGATGAGAAAAGAAGGGCTGATCTAAGAGTTAAAATAATGAAGGAATTGGAAGAGAAAAAGGGAGCTGGAGGGTCCAAAACTGTCCCAGAAGTAACTTCAACCTATACTGATCCGGTTAATCAACCCAGAGGGTCTGAAGTTGCTACCACCACAGTTCAGCCCAATACGGATATTCAACACGAGAGGGCTGAGTCTGATATTCCTCCACAACCAAGCTCGGTTAATCAACCCGACTTGGAAGAACAAACACAGTCAGAGAAGGAGAAAGAAAAGGTCTTTACTGATGAAGAAATACCTGATGACATGTTTGACAGTGACAAGGAGAAAGAACAACAACATGATGATACTATGGATTGGAACAACTCTGAGGAAGAACGGGAAATCATTGGGGATAAAACCACAGAAGCTGCCAAACAGCTTGAAGCAGAGCATGAGGCAGACTTAAAGAGAAAGGAGGAGGACGAAAGAAAGAAAAAGGAAGAAGATGAAGAGGCAGAAAAGGAGGCCGATAACTACATTCGTTCACCATCAAACACTCCACCTCGTCTTGCTATGGTTGTTTATGTACCACAACAGGAGCCACAATCAGAGACTCCGATTCCTTCAGTTTCATCTCCAAAACCCACAACACCTCCAGAGTCATCTCCTAGAACTCCAACACCTCCACCGTCACCTCACAAAGAATTAACACCTCCCAACTCACAATCATCAATTCCTTCACTCACTGCATCATCTTCAAAATCACCATCACCATCCAAAGGCAAAGCAACAATTGCAGAAACAATCAAAAAAGTCATAAAAAGTAAGAATGTAAGAAAGATTGCTCGTATCACAAGGGTCGAAGTCATCTTTCCAGCTGCAAAGAAGTTAAAGAAGGCAGCCAAACTTGCCCGAGAAAAGAAAGACAGACACCTAAGTGACCAACTGAATGAGATGAAAACCGTGGTCAAGGATCTGTCAGGTCAAGTTAATGAGTTGAATACAACAAAGAAGTTAATGGATGAGTTTCTGAGTGACAATGTCAATGAACGCTTGCTCAAGGCGACTCGGGGCAATACAAAGAACTATGTCAAGCAATTCATGCCTGAAGTTCGGGAAAACCTTAAAGAACACATCGACAAATATCTCGAAGAAAAGCTTCAAAACATAGCTGCATCAACATCTCATCAGAAACACATCTATGATTACTCTATTGAAGAACTTCAGCTGGCCCTTCTCACCAAACTCACCGCACAAACCACCTTAACAGATACAGAAAAGGCTCTCATTTCGGCCATTCAGGATAATATGGAATCGTGCAAGGTCGCAGCTGATCAGGGAAAACGTACTCGTGAGGATGACGACGAAGACCAAGACCAGGATAACATAGCAAAAAGACAAAAGACTGGAAGCGGATCTGGTATTCATATCAACGAGCCAACCGGAACAACAACTTCTTATCAACCTCCAAAGGCTCCGAAATCTGGTCCAACTGCTGATGAGCATCAATTTGAGCATTTCACCACAGAAAATGTGGACTTTCAACCGCAAGATAATCAACCACAATCTCCACCCAAGTCACCTCCAAAGTCAAAGCCTTCAAGCAGCAAGAAATCTTCCAAACAAGTCAACGTAGTCTCATGGCTTGATAATGATGATGATATCCAAGGCAATGACTGGTTCGATCAACTTGTTAGTGCTCAAATCCAAGAGGACGAAGTTTCTAAGGTTGAAGACAGTACTTTTGCAATCACACAGCAAATCAAAAGTACACTGAGTATCAAAAAGATGACCAAATGAGAACTTCGCCGAATAAAGAATGATGCTTTCAATCTCCTCAAAGACAAATCTCAGAGTGCTGCTGAACTGGAGTATCATCTTGAAAACATTGCCCGAGCAATGTCAAGTGATTTTGACTGGACTAATCCAGACATAATCAGGGTTGATGGCAGAGACAGCAAGAACCATCCTTACATCACAGATTGGACCAAGCCACTTCCCGTGATACGCAAACATCACATCTCAGAAATCCCTTCCAATTCTTTTTCAACAATGATCTTGAACTTCTCAAGCATGGAGCGTCAAGCAAGACAAAGTATGCAACTTCAATCACCTTCACTCCAGCAGCTCATTACCCACAACCAGCCATCGAGGAAGCTGCTTTGCATCAACAACTCTTCGTCAAACACCAAGTGAACTATGATCGTGATGCTGAACTCGGAATCTATCACTGGTATGACAAAAGGAAGACATGGTACAAGTATAAACTTTCTGACAAGTCTCGTGAAAAAGTATACAGTAACCTCAGGATTATGGCAGTGGTTAGTGTCAGAGGATCAAAGAAGTATGATTACACCTTTTGTTGGGTCATGAAAAACCCAAGAATACGTAAAACATGATTTGGACACAAATTAACTTGTGTTAAACTTAAACCGAGAACAATTCAAGTCACTGAGAGAACAGCCTCTCAGTGAGTCATCTTCAAGATGCTTAAGACGAATTCAAGAAGAAGGATTCACTTCTCAGGAAGGCGGTACTCCCTGAGTCAGACTTAAGCCAAAGAAGAAAATGATGGTTCAGTGAGTTTTAGATAAGAACTCACTGAACCCCAGTCTCCTCAACCAACAAAGTGATTGAAGGACTGAGGAACCAACGCCTGAAGAAAAGGCGGGAACAATAGGGAAAAGATCTGAGAAGATAATAGTGTCAGCCCAACACTCTTCTCTTGTCAGATCCAACCTTCCCTATTGCGGCTAAAAGTCATGGAGTGTCAGCCAACAACTCCCAAAGTCTTTTTAGCCCTTTCCTATTGGTTCTTGGAAATGACAATTACTATTTGTAATTGTTAGACACGCAACCTCAACAACTTGTATTATATTTAATCACTTATACTTAGATTACTTGTGTATAAATAGATCAGATAGGAGAGAAGTTAAAGTGTGCTTTGTATATTTAAAGTCTTGAACTTTTGCAAAGGAACTTCTCTCCTACAAAGAGTATACAACTCACTGAGATAGCTCAGTGGGTATATTGTTACCACTCAAGCAAAACTTGAGTTTCGATAGGAGACACCCCATACCCTTGTCTATTCAATCCCAAGTGTTTGTTCCGCAAAACACTTGGGTATAGATTCTTGGAATTATTTCTAATAAGAATTTAAACATTGAAAAATATTGTTGTTTTTACACTCACATTTTATAACTGTTAGAATTAATCCTAAACATTGTATTAGTCATAACACGAAATAGATTAACTTTATAGTTAACTCTAATAGTGTAAAGGGACTAACAAGTGGTATCAGAGCCTCTGGTTTATAAAATCTTTTAAACTAACCAAGAGTGCTCTAGGTTTTTAAAACCAAGATCCTACTATGGCTGATATCAATGTACCCCAGCTAGTCGACAAAAAGGGTGGCAGCTACTCAGCTGTTGCACCCAGACTTGAAGCTGGGAAATTTAGCAAATGGAAGAAGCATATGATTTGCTATCTTACTGGTATGGAACCCTACTACATCACCTGTATCAGGGATGGCCCATTTGTCCCAAAGACTGCCACATGGCTAAACAAGCCTGAGGCCCAATGGACCATTGATGAGAGGAGGGTGGTCAATCAAGACCAACGCCTGAAAAGCATCCTTATATCATGTCTTTCTGACGATGTAATGGAATCAGTCATCAACTGTCTAACAGCCAAGCAAACTTGGGATGACTTGGTAAACAGCTTTGAGGGTCCCTCAGATACCAAGGAAAATAGGGTCATGGACCTTAAACTTGAGTATAATACTTTCAGGGCAAAAGACTCTGAAAGTCTCTCACAGACCTACACCAGATACAAGACTTTGATAAATGAATTATCAAATGATGGTGTTGTACTGACCAAACATGAGACAAATGTTGGCTTTGTCAACAGTCTCCCTGAGAAGTGGCTCAACTTCTCACAAGGCCTGAGGAATGCTAACCACATTCAGACCCTTGAGCTCCCTGAAATTTATGGGAAGTTTGTCTATGAAGACAACTTGATCTCAAGGAGATACCCTGACTCAAAAGCTTTTGAGTCCAAAAAGGCCTTAACCTCCACACCCATATCAACTGCTTTCTATTCTAATGGTGTTGTGCAGGATATTCAAGAGGATTCTGAAGAAGAAATTGATGAAAGGACTGATGAGGAATACCTGAATGACCTAAACTTGGAATTCCAAGAAAGGGCACTCCTTGCTAGTTCAAAACGTTTCATCAAAAGAAATCAGTCCAACTTTACAAAATCAAAAGCAAATGAGACCACTGAATGCTTTAAATGTGGTAAAAAGGGTCATTTTGCTAGGGACTGTTATTCTAAAACTATCTCAGAACCCTCTTACAAATTTTCAGGAACTAGCAAGTTTCAACCTAAAATGTTTCAGTCCACCCAACAATTCCATAACAAGTGTCAAAAGGATTTTGAAACAAAATATAGGAATATCAAAGCTAAACTTGCACTTCTTGAAACTAACCCCATATTGTCTCCAGGCTGCTCAAACATCTAAACCTATTCAGACAAAGAACAAGGTTTTAATAGCTGAAGCATATGATTGGGATGATGAAGAGGTTTCCTCAGATGAGGAAATAAGAATTAGTGCACTGATGGCACTTTCAGAAGAGGATCAGGTGGCTGTGGGAAAAGGCCATGCTAGAAATGGAGAGTGGGTCAACATCACCATGAAGAAGGTAAATACTTTACTTTCTATGGATGATGATTCTGATTGGCAGTCTTACATGAATTATATTTGTGTTGATTTAAAGTTTGTTGAAGAACAAAGGCTTAACTTGCTTTCAAAATATAACAATATTGTGTCAGAATTGAACAAATGTAGAGATGAACTGCTTGTACTTAAGCAAGCCAAACTAGAAACAATAACTCTACAAATTCAGAACACTGAGATTTTGAAACAAAACCAAGTCCTTCAAACTGAACTTAACAAAGAAAAGGCTATCATTCAAAGCTAGACCAAGAAGAACCCTAAGGTTTTTGACACAGTAGGATTAATCTCTCAGAAAACCATTGGTATTGACCCTCTTATGGTTGATCCTACTGTGTGTCAAAATGAAATAAACTTTGTTCCAGCTGGCATATCTTTTGAGCAAGAATTACTTCCCAAGTCAAATGACTGGATTGTCAGGGACAACCCAGTCAGTAAGTTACCAAACTTTGAGACTGGAAAGATCTTGCTTCCTGAAAGTCAGGCTTTGAAAAATATGCTTGGACTCACTGAAAAACTCAGTAAGCTTGAACTCACTGAACCACTCACTGAGTCCTTGGATGAGTCTGAATCAGAATCATACCCTCCACTTCCTCCACTGAATACTCTTCAGGGTGCTACACCTAACTTAGGCCTCCCACCTATGGTCTTCTCACCACACTCTCCAAAGGAGAGATCAGGAAGGGGAACAACCATCCTGAAGAGAACAAACCTTGATGTCTCAGTAAATACTGATGACTCATCAACTTCAGTCCCTTCTGAAGTATCAACCCAAAGCCCTGACTCAAAATTTGATCAGTTGGCTGAAATGGTCAGGAAGCTAGGAGAGAAGATTGCATCTTCTGAGAAATCTTCTCAATCCAAGAAGGAACAAAAACCAACTTCCTCAAAAACCAAACCCAAACCCACAAAACCCCTGAAAAGATGTGAGCTATGCAACTATACAAATCATCTCACTGATGATTGCTATAGAGTCCTTTATTGCATGATTTGCAAAAAGGAAGATCACAGGACCTCTGATCATAAACAATGCTCAGTCATGTCAAACTTTTCAGGACTTAAGGCTCAGTTCCTGAACTACCCTTCTGATTCTAAGCAGAAACAGAAGCAAAAGGCCAAGCCTTTTCCACCCTGCCCTTTGTGTGGATTCAATGACCACCACCCTGAGGATTGTCAATATGACAAACATTGTGAATCTAGTGGAAGTTCCACTCAGAAATCCTCAGGAAAAGAGAAGGTCATTCAGTCAAGAAGAGGAATGAAACAATCCTCTCAAACTACTGAGGCTACCCCTACAACCAAATGCAAAACATGTGGTAGCTCAGTCCACTCAACCTCTGACCATGAATCAATTAATACTTTCATAAAGACCTACAATACCAAACCCTCCATGAAATGGAGTCCTAGAAAGAACTGACCTAGCTTACTATTTGTGCAGAAGCATGCCAGGGATCCTGTTTGGCATCTAGACAGTGGATGTTCAAGGAGCATGACTGGTGTTAAGGAGTGTCTGCACAAATATGTGGAAGAACCAGGACCCAAAGTGATATTTGCTGATAATTCATCATGTCTCACTGAAGGTTATGGTTCAGTAAACTGCAATGGTATTGTCTTTACTAGGATAGCATATGTAAATGGTCTTAAGTATAATCTGATCAGTGTCAGTCAACTATGTGATGCTAAATACATAGTTCAGTTTGATGATAAGCAAGGAACCATCTTCAATGCAAATAAGGAAATTGTCCTCATTGCACCAAGAAGACAAGATGTTTATGTATTAGACATGTCCAGTCTAACTCAGGATGGAACTTGTCTCTTTGCTAAGGCCACTGATACACTCAACTGGCTTTGGCATAAGAGACTCACCCACCTGAACTTTAAGAACATTAACAATCTTGTAAAACAAAACAAGGTCCTTGGCTTACCATCTCTTGTGTTTTCTAAGGATAAACCATGCTCAGCTTGTGAAAAAGGTAAACATCACAGAGCATCCTTTAAAACCAAAACCAACTTTTCCATCAGGAACTGCCTACATCTTCTCCATATGGATCTATTTGGACCTGTCAGTCCAAGGTCTATTAACTGATGCGTGGTTTTGCAACCTTACAACAGGTTTTACCTCTCGAGGGATCTCAAGAGGCTTACAACCCCACCAGGCAGTGTACCTGACCGATGTAGTATAGTGTAGTGGTAAGTACGGGGGATTGATCGTTCTCCACAGGGAATAGTGTTCGTTAGGTATGAAAGGCTACTCTAATTAGGTCTAAGGATTGAGGAAGATTCTTTTTATGTTTTTATAATTTTTATGAAAGCAAGTAAAATCTCGGTTTTGAAGGAGTGGGCGGAATTAGTTGCTAGTCAACTAACCCAAATTACTACAAATGCAA
The DNA here is from genome assembly GCA_021014915.2 of Artemisia tridentata subsp. tridentata. Lineage (NCBI taxonomy): Eukaryota > Viridiplantae > Streptophyta > Magnoliopsida > Asterales > Asteraceae > Artemisia > Artemisia tridentata. The sequence continues at coordinate 158,046,024 of CP139505.1, forward strand.
ATAAAATAAAATAACAAAAATGAAAAGTGGTGAGAAACTTATGTGTAGAGAAATGTGTTTACTTAGATTTCCTTACTCCCTAACTATCTTTTACCGGTTAATTAGTGTGTATTAGTTGCGTGGATGACGGGTGTATTCCTTAATACCATTCGTGGGGTGGCGTACTTACTTCCCCAAACTCTACAAGCTCCTACTTCACTCCTATGTCGAGCCGGCTAGGAAGCTCCTAACATGGGATCACTAGAATTCGCTTGTCCATTAAATACAACCATAAAAACCTTTAGTACGCGTTTGGTTCATGTTTCTTAAGACGTTCAAGCAAGTTACCGAATAGGAAGTTAGCCAGTTTTCTTAAGCCTAACATAGATAAACAATCATCCAATACAACTAACAACACACTAACAACCAATAATCAATAGCTAGGTTTCATTAGATCTAAGCAAACACAAGATAAAATTAGCCTAACATGTTAAACAAAAGACAAGCATAAGATAGAATCAAACAACACATAGACATATTGAATGATTAATTGATAACTTATCTTTCAATGAAACATGGAAGATCTCAAGGCTAAAAGCCCTGAAAAAGTAGCTAAAATCGTCTTAGGGTTTTATCCCAAAATTCCACACACTAAGCTCTCCCTTAATGACAAAAAATTAGAAAACTATATATAGACTTTTGCATCTGACGGCGTCACCTTATGGATTGTGACGCCGTCACCTCGCCGCTTTTAGGGTTCTCGGATGACCATCTTGACGCCGTCCCTCTTTAATTCTCCAAAATCCGTTCTGGCCTATCAAGGCTTGACGCCCTCACCTCTTGAACGTGACGCCGTCCCCTTATGAATTAAGCCGTGACGCCCTTGATTTAGTTAAAGCGTGACGCCGTCAGAATTCACATGCTAACTCACTGGCCCGTCATGAGTAAATTTCACATCCCACTTTTCTTGCCAAGGCATGACGCCGTCAAGAGATGATTCTGACGCCGTCAAAGGTAAATTTCAGCCGATTTTGAGACTTTGTCGTATTCTTCACTTTAATGCTCCAAAAACGTCCAAAATGCCTCCTTTTCCAGATTTCTCCTCAAAAGTACCTAAAATGACAAAAGGAACGATTTAGGGCGATATTTGATCAAATAAATACGATTTCGGGCTTAAATGACCCCTTAAAAGCGGTACACTTTTCGCTTCATCAAATACCCTTACACTTGAGATTTGCTTGTCCTCAAGCAAATGCGCTTTTATTCTAATCAAAATACAAGTTAGGGGTCATTTAATGCTAACATAAAAGTAATTACAACAAATAATCGTTCCACTTCAATCATAATAAGCACGGAGATTACATACTAGCACCTCACAAGTAGTGTTTAGATACTCACATCTCTCAAGTGTCATCAAAATAAATCTCATAAATGAAAACGGATAATATCTCTCACTACCTGTCATAGCAAATAGATTACCATAGGCTTGGGAAAGGATCAAAAACCTCCTCCACTAGGCGTAAGCACCTAAGATAAACTATCAAAGAGGGCTTTTACATGGGTTATAACGTTAGGTGTAGGGATATGATAAACACGGATTTGTTGGATAAGGGATATTTTACTGGTGGCGAGTTAAAGATCTTGATTAATTACATGTACTATACAATGTTGCTAAGCCAAGACTAGACTCGACTTAAGCTAAAAACAAAATAACAAAAACATAAAATAAACATAAAATGAAACGGGATGGTAGTCCGTATGTTTTTTTTCTACTTTTCTTTTTCTCATTTTTTTTTTTTTTTCTTGATTTTTTCGTTTTTTTTTTTTTTTTTTTTTTTTTTTTTTTTTTCATACACTCTTGCCCTACCATCCAAAATATTACATCATAGGGGCGTTGCATTCCCCTTACACTTGAATTTTTACATAACTTTACAAATAACTATTCTAATGACTCGAATTAAGATAATCGAAAAACTTGGAGTACTTTTAAAATATTTAGCACATATGGGGGTAATAATGTTGTTCTTCCCCATTACTCCATTACACTAGTACTTTACCCATGAGTCCCAATCGTCCCAAAACAATATGTACAAGGATATGACTCGACTTAGCAACCATGTAATCAATTAGATAATTAACTTGGGGTTTAAACAAATGTTGTCACAATAATGCACTAAAAATGAGTGCATACAAGGTAGGCTAAGGCGATTTGGGTGTACATTTAAGTGGGGTGTAAACAAATTCTTCCTTTAAGTAAAATGCTTAAAGGTCGAAACGAAAAGATAGGCTCTGAAGGGTGTACTAGGGGTATCGTGTACTAAAAATGAGTACAACGCAAAGGGTGTGGGAGAATTACTTGACCAATGTAGCCAACGTAATTATAACAAAAACACAGGTGTAAAACAATGGGTTAATCCTAATGCCTCTTATCATGTAGTAAATCTAACTACACGAATGTAGTCTCACTTGTGGCTTCGGAATTGTCCTAACGCAAGTTCTAGAATCTAAGTGCTACCGGTACACACATCATAGCATAAATGCTTTTCCTACCAATTCTAGGGGCGAACCTCACATATTTGGGGGTGGAAAATTTTTTAGTGGTACGGTTTTTTGTGCTAGTCATATAACTCCTATCCGTGAGACGCTCATTAAGATCAAAGTTTCACTCCTATATGTTGTAAAAAATTTTAAATTTGGCACTAAAATTGCCCTAACAAGTATTTATCTCAGTTTTATTACACATCTACCATCAAACAAACAAAAATCAAGCGTAATTGTATTCTCTAAAGTATCGTACTTTTACCCCCCCCTTACACTTAAGATGAACATTGTCCCCAATGTTCAAATAATAAGATGTAAAAGCAAAAAGTAAAAGAATGAAATCAAATACTCCCCTGATTCGCTCGGTGGATAATGAAATTACACGGTTAAATCTTCCTCCAAAGAGAATGTTGAAGCTCCATGACTAATGCATCGCCATAAGCTTGATTCCAAAAACATCTCCTTGTCCAAAATAACCTGTTAAACCTGAGAAAACAAACACGAAAACCTGCATAACATCGGCGGGAAAAATCTATATATAAGGATATAATGCTTGTGGAATGATAATTTTGCAGATTCCTGGAGATTATAAGTTGGAGATTTTAATAAAAACTTTTCTAAAAACAAAACTTTCAAAAATTTCTGAAAATTAAATCTGACGCCGTCAGGTTATAAACCCTGACGCCGTCAGAAATGACCTGACAAAAATTTTCATTTTAAGTTTCTGGAAAATTTCTGGAAAAACCTTTACCTTACTTCCTGGAAATCCTGCAAAACATCATTATGACTCGATACAAGCATTTGACTCAAACAAATACTAATATGTATGCTTATATCTCATTGTTATCGTTCATGTTCAATCTTGTTCTTTAAAACAGATTTAAATTTCCCTTACACTTATCTTTTGCAAAATACCTTTATATGTAGTTAAGACGAAGTTAAAAACAAAATAAAGCATTTTCACAATTTATATTTGAGACATGAACAGTAAACAAAAAGAATAAGAAATGCATACGGAAACAAATAAAATTAAATAAACAAACAATCAAACAAATAAAGCAAATAAAGCTTGGGCTGCCTCCCAAGAGCGCTTGTTTTTGTTCGAGTCACGAGCCTGACTCTACCCTTATTTAATGGATAAAGGAGAGGTTTTCCCTACACTTAGGATTAAGTGCGGGTGATAGTAGCGATACACACCAGCTCGGTAGGAGTATGCCACGTGAGGAAAGAGTGGTGGATGAATTATATGCTCAAAGGGGTGTGCTCCTTTCATCATAACCTTACCTAGTTCACTTTGGTCAATGGGTGAGTTAAAGTTTTCTCCTAAAAAGGGATCATTTTCTAACAACTTCGAGAGACTCCTAATTGGGAATCCATCTTGACCCAATAGACCCGGTTTAAACCCATAATGTTTCTTGTGATCAATCATGAATGGGTGATGTAAGTATGTAAGGTCATGGTTCACTCCTATGTTAGCTTCCTCTCTACAAGGCTTAGAGTCTACTACCTTAATCTTAACATTGCCCAGACTACATGGTTTGATGGGTGGATCGGGACCTTTTTCAATTCCTAAGTTCACATCTAAGGATGGAAGATTAGGTAACGGTTTTGGTTTAGGCTCCGGTTCATCAAAACTAGGAACTTCCATAGAACTAAAAGAAAGGTTATGACTAGAAGTATTCAAACCTATTTCTTCTAGTTTTGTTTGGTCCAAGGGCTCTACCTCTATTGGGGTTCCTATAGTCTCTTCTACTTCTTTCGGGTAAGTCACGGGCGGTGTATGTGCCTCAAATGATGGTAGGACTTGTGGGGTACTTGGTGATCTTAGATTTTCTACTCTATCGTCCATCTTATCAAGATCACCTATATCCTCATCATGCGTTTTAGTAGGATCTAACCCTAACATTTTCCCAAGTATCTCAAGTGCTTCTCTAGGCATCTCAACTTCTATGTCCGAATCATAAGGATCATCCTCAATATTCTGACTGCTATATTCAAACTGCCTAAAAGATTCATCATGTGTTTCTTGAGATTCGACGTCATCAATCACAAAACCTAGGTCTTTTTGATCAATGTGATCATGTTCGGCTAAATCCTCCGTCACATCAAGGTCACCTATGTGTTTGTTTTGTACTATGGCATTACATGACAACCACTTAGGTATCTCAACACTAATGTATTCATCCCCAAACAAACTTGTTTCATGATCCAGGAAATTTATATTCAATTGACTTGTACTAACGTTTGTTGGGTTGTCTACCCTAAAATAATATTGGGCACAATCTTCTATGGCATCCCATGCTTCTTCAGCACTTAATTCCCTAAAGTCCCCATTGGCAAAATCCTCAATGCGCATTTGGTCATATTGGCCAACACGATAGTAAAAGGTTCGGGTTAGGGATGCTAAAGCGAAACTATGATGAGGGAATTTTCTGAGTAAATTTCTAAAACGGGTCCATGCATCATATATGGGTTCATCTCGATATTGTTTGAAATTCGAGATGTCAATAGGGTAGAATGGCCTTTGTGGTTGGTGGTATGGTGGATTCGCGTACTCCATAATGGTGAACGGAAGAGTCAATGGAAATCTGTTACGAACAAAAGCACAAAGAAAATAGATAGACTAAAGAATACCTAGAAAAATAAAACAAAAATCTCACTAGAAAGGAATCTAGTGAGTAGACCTAATAGAAATAAAAATTCAACCTAAACAATAACTATTCCCCGGCAACGGCGCCAAAAACTTGATGCGTGGTTTTGTAACCTTACAACAGGTTTTACCTCTCGAGGGATCTCAAGAGGCTTACAACCCCACCAGGCAGTGTACCTGACCGATGTAGTATAGTGTAGTGGTAAGTACGGGGGATTGATCGTTCTCCACAGGGAATAGTGTTCGTTAGGTATGAAAGGCTACTCTAATTAGGTCTAAGGATTGAGGAAGATTCTTTTTATGTTTTTATAATTTTTATGAAAGCAAGTAAAATCTCGGTTTTGAAGGAGTGGGCGGAATTAGTTGCTAGTCAACTAACCCAAATTACTACAAATGCAAATAAAATAAAATAACAAAAATGAAAAGTGGTGAGAAACTTATGTGTAGAGAAATGTGTTTACTTAGATTTCCTTACTCCCTAACTATCTTTTACCGGTTAATTAGTGTGTATTAGTTGCGTGGATGACGGGTGTATTCCTTAATACCATTCGTGGGGTGGCGTACTTACTTCCCCAAACTCTACAAGCTCCTACTTCACTCCTATGTCGAGCCGGCTAGGAAGCTCCTAACATGGGATCACTAGAATTCGCTTGTGCATTAAATACAACCATAAAAACCTTTAGTACGCGTTTGGTTCATGTTTCTTAAGACGTTCAAGCAAGTTACCGAATAGGAAGTTAGCCAGTTTTCTTAAGCCTAACATAGATAAACAATCATCCAATACAACTAACAACACACTAACAACCAATAATCAATAGCTAGGTTTCATTAGATCTAAGCAAACACAAGATAAAATTAGCCTAACATGTTAAACAAAAGACAAGCATAAGATAGAATCAAACAACACATAGACATATTGAATGATTAATTGATAACTTATCTTTCAATGAAACATGGAAGATCTCAAGGCTAAAAGCCCTGAAAAAGTAGCTAAAATCGTCTTAGGGTTTTATCCCAAAATTCCACACACTAAGCTCTCCCTTAATGACAAAAAATTAGAAAACTATATATAGACTTTTGCATCTGACGGCGTCACCTTATGGATTGTGACGCCGTCACCTCGCCGCTTTTAGGGTTCTCGGATGACCATCTTGACGCCGTCCCTCTTTAATTCTCCAAAATCCGTTCTGGCCTATCAAGGCTTGACGCCCTCACCTCTTGAACGTGACGCCGTCCCCTTATGAATTAAGCCGTGACGCCCTTGATTTAGTTAAAGCGTGATGCCGTCAGAATTCACATGCTAACTCACTGGCCCGTCATGAGTAAATTTCACATCCCACTTTTCTTGCCAAGGCATGACGCCGTCAAGAGATGATTCTGACGCCGTCAAAGGTAAATTTCAGCCGATTTTGAGACTTTGTCGTATTCTTCACTTTAATGCTCCAAAAACGTCCAAAATGCCTCCTTTTCCAGATTTCTCCTCAAAAGTACCTAAAATGACAAAAGGAACGATTTAGGGCGATATTTGATCAAATAAATACGATTTCGGGCTTAAATGACCCCTTAAAAGCGGTACACTTTTCGCTTCATCATTAACCATGAGAAGTATACTCTGGTCATAGTGGATGAATACTCTAGATACACCTGGGTATTCTTCCTGATCAAAAAGAGTCAGGCAGCTGAAACAATCATGTCCTTTGTCAGGAACATTGAAAATCAAAATGACATTAAGGTCAAACAAATTAGAACTGACAATGGGACTGAGTTCAAAAATAATGAACTTGAATGTTTCTGTGATGAGAAAGGTATTTCCCAAAACTTTTCCTCTCCATACACACCTGAACAAAATGGTGTTGCTGAAAGGAAAAACAGAACACTCATTGAAGCTGCTAGGACAATGTTATGTGGATCAGTCCTTTCCAACCATTTTTGGACTGATGCAGTCAAAACTGCCTGTTATACACAAAACAGATCCATAATTGTCAAGAGACATGGGAAAACCCCATATGAGTTATTCAAAGGAAGAATCCCTGACATCAGCTACTTTCATGTCTTTGGGTGTCCTGTGTTTATTCATAATCACAAGGATCACCTAGGGAAATTTGATGCAAAAGCTGATGATGGATACTTCCTGGGATACTCACTTGTCTCAAAAGCCTTCAAAGTGTTCAACACAAGGAGACAGCAGACTGAGGAAACATTTCATGTTACCTTTGATGAGAGCACTGATGCAATCAGGTTCTCAACTGCCTCAGTAGAAGAGATAGGAATTGATAATTCTTCAAGATATCCTCCTGATGAATATCTGTCTGAAAATAATCCTTCTACTCAGTATCAAGATGATGCTAATCTCTCCTATTACATAATCCCTCACAACCTACCTAACCGATGCGTGGTTTTGCGACCTTACAACAGGTTTTACCTCTCGAGGGATCTCAAGAGGCTTACAACCCCACCAGGCAGTGTACCTGACCGATGTAGTATAGTGTAGTGGTAAGTACGGGGGATTGATCGTTCTCCACAGGGAATAGTGTCGTTAGGATTGAAAAACTATTCTAATAGGTCTAAGGGTGAGGGAAGATTCTTTTTGTATTTTTATGATTTTATGAAAGCAAGTAAAATCTCAGGTTTGAAGGAGTGGGCGGAATTAGTTGCTAGTCAACTAACCCAAATAACTACAAATGCAAATAAAATAAAATAACAGAAAATGAAAAGGTTGTGAAACTTATGTGGAGAGAAATGTGTTTACTTAGATTTCCTTACTCCCTAACTATCTTTTACCGGTTGATTAGTGTGTATTAATTGCGTGGATGACGGGTGTATTCCTTAATACCAATCGTGGGGTGGCGTACGTACTTCCCCAACTCTACAAGCTCCTACTTCACTCCTATATCGAGCCAGCTAAGAAGCTCCTAACATGGGATCACTAGAATTCGCTCATGCATTAAATACAACCATAAAAACCTTAGTACGCATTGGTTCATGTTTCTTAAGACGTTCAAGCAAGTTACCGTATAGGAAGTTAGCCAGTTTTCTTAAGCCTAACATCGATAAACAATCATCCAATACAATTAATAACACACTAACAACCAATAATCAATAGTTAGGTTTCATTAGATCTAAGCAAACACAAGATAAATCTAGCCTAGCATGTTAATCAAAAGACAAGAACAAGATGTAATCAAACAACACATAGACCTATTGATTGATTAAATGAATACTTATCTTCAATTAAACATGGGAGATCCAAGGGTATGAAAACCCTTAAAAATGGCAGAAATTCGTCTTAGGGTTTCTCCTCACAAAGTTGCACACTAATGACAAAAAATTGCAAAACTATATATAGAGTTTAAGGGCTGACGGCATCACGTTATAGGACTTGACGCCGTCACCTCGCCGTGTCTAGGGTTCCCGGATGGCCTTCTTGACGCCGTCCCTCTTTAGTGCTCCAAAATCTGCTCTGGCTTATCAAAGGTTGACGCTGTCAGAAATGTGCTTGACGCCGTCCCTCTTTAACTTAAACCGTGATGGCCTTGATCATCTTAAAGGGTGACGCCGTCAGACTTTACATTGCAAAACTCTCTGGCGCGTCACGTGTATTTTTCATATCCACCTCTTTTGCCAAGCCATGACGCCGTCAGGAGCAATCCCTGACGCCGTCAAAGGTACTTTCCAGCATGTTTTTGAGACTTTGCCGTTTTCTTCACTTTTATGCTCCAAAAACATCCAAAATGCTTCCTTTTCCAGATTTCTTCTCCAAAGTACCTAAAATGACAAAAGGAACGATTTAGGGCAATATTTGATCAAATAAATACGATTTAGGGCTTAAATGACCCCCTAAAAGCGGTACACTTTTCGCTTCATCAAATACCCTTTCACTTGAGATTTGCTTGTCCTCAAGCAAATGCGCTTTTATTCTAATCAAAATACAAGTTAGGGGTCATTTAACACTAATATAAAAGTAATTACAACAAATAGTCGTTCCACTTTAATCATAATAAGCACGGAGATTACAAACTAGCACCTCACAAGTAGTGTTTAGATACTCACATCTCTCAGGTGTCATCAAAATAAATCTCATAAATGAAAACGGATAATATCTCTCACTACCTGTCATAGCAAATAGATTACCATAGGCTTGGGAAAGGATCAAAAACCTCCTCCACTAGGCGTAAGCACCTAAGATAAACTATCAAAGAGGGCTTTTACATGGGTTATAACATGAGGTGTAGGGATATGATAAACACGGATTTGTTGGATAAGGGATATTTTACTGGTGGCGAGTTAAAGATCTTGATTAATTACATGTACAATATGGCGTTGCTAAGCCAAGACTAGACTTGACTTAAGCTAAAAACAAAATAACAAAAACATAAAATAAACATAAAATGAAACGGGATGGTAGTCCGTATGTTTTTTCTACTTTTCTTTTTCTCATCATTTTTTTTTTTGTATTTTTCTTGATTTTTTCGATTTTTTTTTTTTTTCATACACTCTTGCCCTACTATCCAAAATAATACATCATAGGGGCGTTGCATTCCCCTTACACTTGAAGTTTTACATAACTTTACAAATAACTATTCTAATGACTCGAATTAAGATAATCGAAACACTTGGAGTACTTTTAAAAAATATTTAGCACATATGGGGGTAATAATGTTGTTCTTTCCCATTACTCCATTACACTAGTACTTTACCCATGAGTCCCAATCATCCCAAAACAATATGTACAAGGATATGACTCGACTTAGCAACCATGTAATCAATTAGATAATTAACTTGGGTTTAAACAAATGTTGTCACAATAATGCACTAAAAATGAGTGCATACAAGGTAGGCTAAGGCGATTTGGGTGTACATTTAAGTGGGGTGTAACAAATTCTTCCTTTAAGTAAAATGCTTAAAGGTCGAAACGAAAAGATAGGCTCTGAGGGGTGTACTAGGGGTATCGTGTACTAAAAATGAGTACAACGCAAAAGGTGTGGGAAAATTACTTGACCAATGTAGCCAACGTAATTATAACAAAAACACAGGTGTAAAACAATGGGTTAATCTTAATGCCTCTTATCATGTAGTAAATCTAACTACATGAATGTAGTCTCACTTGTGGCCTCGGAATGGTCCTAACGCAAGTTCTAGAATCTAAGTGCTACCGGTACACACATCATAGCATAAATGCTTTTCCTACCAATTTTAGGGGCGAACCTCACATATTTGGGGGTGGAAAATTTTTTAGTGGTACGGTTTTGTGCTAGTCATATAACTCCTATCCATGAGACGCTCATTAAGATCAAAGTTTCACTCCTATATGTCGTAAAAAATTTTAAATTTGGCACTAAAATTGCCCTAACAGGTATTTATCTCAGTTTTATTACACATCTATCATCAAACAAACAAAAATCAAGCGCAATTGTATTCTCTAAAGTATCGTATTTTACCCCCCCCCCCTTACACTTAAGATGAACATTGTCCCCAATGTTCAAATAACAAAATGTAAAAGTAAATAAGGTAAAAGAATGAAATCAAATACTCCCCTGATTCGTTTGGTGGATAAAGAGGTAACATGGTTAGATCTTCTTCCAAGAGAATGTAGAAGCTCCAAGACTAAAGCATCGCCAAAAGCTTGATTCCACTTACATCTCCTTGTCCAAAATAACCTGTTAAACCTGAGAAAACAAACACGAAAACCTGCATAACATCGGCGGGATAAATTCTATATATGGATATAATGCTTGTGTAATGATAATTTTGCAGATTCCTGGAGATTATAAGTTAGAGATTTAATAAAAACTTTTTATGAAAACAAAACTTTCAAAAATTTCTGAAAATTAAAACCTGACGCCGTCAGGTTGTAAAGCCTGACGCCGTCAGAAATGATCTGACAGAATTCTCATGTTAAGTTTCCGGAAAATTTATGGAAAAACCTATACCTTACTTCCTGGAAATCCTGCAAAACATCATTATGACTCGATACAAGCATTTGACTCAAACAAATACTAATATGTATGTTAATTTATTATTATTACGATTCATGTTCATTTGTTCTAATAAACCGATTTGGATTTCCCTTACACTTAACTTTTGCAAAATACCTTTATATGTAGTTAAGACGAAGTTAAAAACAAGATAAAGCATTTTCACAATTTAGTTTTGAACATGAATCAATAATAATAAAAATTAAACACACATACGGAAGCAAATAAAATCAAACAAACAAATAAATAAACACACAAAGCAAAATAAATCCTACATGCAATAAAGAAAATCAAATGTCACAAATGTTCAAAGGCCAAAAGATGCCTAATCCTAAACTATTACAGACCAAATTGTTCCAAAACATACAACCATAGATTAAATTGTTAAAACATCATAACATCAAATCAAATCATCACTGGGGCGGGGGACCTTGGCGATAGTCATAGTTAGGAGGGAGGTGCCCGTAGTACCCATATGGTGGGTAGTCCTGCTCACGCCCAGGGAAAGGGTCAATCTGCAGGTGTGGGTCCAACTGATCACGCGTAGATAAATGCTGCATCTTCCGAACAGTGTGATCATACATCCAGTCGAACCTCTCGTCCACCCGGGTTCTCCAAGTATCAACCTGGCCCATCCAGGCCCCCTGGTGGGCCTGCCAATCCCCTCTGCTCATGTGCCGGTAGTAATCTGCCGTACCAGCCTCATAACCCCCGTGTTGCTGCTGCTGATGCTCCTCCTCCTCATCATCTCCACCACCAACATCCTCATCTCCGTCTGGATTATACCACATAAAGGTCCCATCATGCATCTCCATAACAACCTCCATCTGCTTCAGGGACCTAACCTTCACTGTCCTGCATGCATCACCACCACTCAAATACCTCATGACCTCGGGCCTGAGGACTCCATAGGATCGGGCCAGCCGGGTGATAAACATCCCACCATAAATCCTATCTCCTTCCCTTTCCCCAACTCCACCATTCAGAAAGCTAGCTACCCAAAATGGGATGTTGCAGTAAACCTCATCTGAGTAAATGGTGTACAAATAGAAGAGGTCTGAAGCAGTGACGCGGTGGTGAGAGCTGTGGCGCCCTGTCAAGCTGTAGGTGAGACATCTATGGGTCAACCTAACCCTAGGTTCCCTGATTTGAGATGCCACAGTAGTCGAGGTGTACACACCATCCCCAATAGTCGGCCAGAACATGGAACATCTAAAATCATTCCTCATTGTCTCCCCATGCAACAACCTAGTCATGAACCCTGCTTGAGTGGTTTCATGCTGACTGTACAACCCTAGTCTCCATCCAAACTCAGTAACCGAGCATGTCCTAAGCTCACCCCCCAGCCTAAAATAGATTGTGGTTCTAGCCACATCGGTCCTTGCCTCAGCCATGTCAAAGTGAAAAGTGGCAAAGAATTCACGTACCAATTCGTCATAGACCGGCTCTTGAGTTCTAAACAGGTTTTCCCACTGAGGGCCGATAAATTCATCCGTCTGAAAGCTTTGGAGAAAGGTTTGCTCAAGACCTTCCCTCCTCAAAAAGCTCCAATCTACCACGGCCCCATTTTCAACTTTATGTTGTAGCAATTGGGTGTATTTAGTTATGGCAGCATCGTCATCGAAGACACCCCAACTGAGGACCGTGTCGCCAAAGTTCTCCTGTTGAGATCTAGAGGAACTCCCTCTGCTAGGTCTTTGACGCTTACTCATTATCTGGAACAAAGCAAGGAGGAACAAAAAGGGTTAATTTGTGAATCAAAGAATTGGTTGAGCATCAGACAAGTCTGACGCCGTCACCCTTTGCTATGTGACGCCGTCAGGTTCGACCAAATTCAAATCCAAAATTACGAGGGAAAAAATCAATATCTAAACTTCAAGTTTAATAACCAAACGCCCCTTTTTACAGCAAAATGGGTGATTGGATCATAGGTTATGGTTCAAATTCGTGGCCACCCAATTAGTGAATAGAACCATTTGATTGCCAATCATCAAATGCTTTAATCATTGCTAAATAACACTAATTAAAGGCATTATGAGTTCTAGGCATGAATCAATCCTAGGGTTTCATGAGTTGGGGTTTTTTGAAATTTAAGAATCCTATGAGTAATTAAAGCAAAAAGAATGAATAAGAATTACTTACCACGTGGAGATTGGTAACGAAAGTCGGTGAATTTGACCTTGAAAATTCGTGGGTGGGGTTGGAGTGGATATGGTTTGTGGGGTTTGTGATGAAAGTTGTGAGGTCCACTTGTTTGATACACGGTTAAGGTGGTTAAACCTTGTGTCTTTGTGTATAAGATATATTGAGTTAATATGATTAAGTACGCGGAATTTACTTAACCACACTTAGAAGGTTATGTATGTTATGGAAATGGAAGAATTATATTTGTTACTTAACAATGAACAAAGAAAGTATTTCACTAAACGATTCAATATTATTCCAAATAATACGAGTGATCTTGTGTTTTTCACTAGGGTTACAAAACCTTGAATCTTATACTTCTAGATTTGTAATATGTTATTTTTGTTTGTTCTATGTCTTAACAGATATTCACACACATATTCACTAGACTAAGATCTCTTTTATAGTTGCAAAAGATCTTTACAAATTGCTTAAAAGTCTTGACCGACTTACTTGTTTAGCTTATTCATATTGGTGTCAGTACATAAGATACAACATGTATCTATGTATACTGTTAACAAGCACATGAGTAAGATATTATCTATCGTATATGTTTGACCAAAATACAATAAATATCTTTTCGATCTTATCCTATGAGTCACTGATCAGCAGTACCTTCATCTTGAACTAGCAGTACCTTGATGTACTAGCAGTACCTTGATCATGAACTAGCAGTACCTTGATGTACTAGCAGTACCTTGATGTACTAGCAGTACCTTTGACTTAGAGTAATTTCTAATACTCTAACTTCAGAATATTTAATTCCCAACAATCCTCCCCTAAACATGTGAATTAATTCAAACATGTTTTTCTGAATTAAATGAGGACTTGTGAAGATCTTTCAAACACTTCATGAATCTGAACTATTCTTCTATTCTGAACTCATCTGCTTTGTTCTTCTTTGACTTCAGCAATATCAAAACATTGTACCAAAAGATGGTGCAATTTCCTTGGATGGAGGAATTGTAAGAGGCAATGATTTCAACAAGTGAAATCATCTATCAGCATGCCTTTGCAAGTGATAAACAAACATAATGAACTGAAATTGAATCTTTCCTTCGTTTGATCTAGATAGAACTTTCTCCTTTAGAAATGCTTCATCCCTTCTAGATATTTGATCTGTTCTAATCATTTTCAACCTCTACATCATCATCTTGTATGCTCTTGTCTTCTCCTTCCTTCTATTGGTTTATTCTTCCTTTTCTGGGAAATTATTTCCTCCCCTGAAGCAAATAATATTTGTTTCCTCCCCTTGTTTGGAAGATCTCACTATGTACTAAAGAACTTCTCTTCATATCACCTGATCTATCAGTTTGAACTTGTTTTCAGACAATATTGTACATGAAGCCATCAATTCCTTAAGAGTTTAAGTTTCTGTCCTCATCACTTCTAGGTGTGTTAACTCCTATGAGAGGTGAATCAGTGGACATTTTGATCCATAGTCCATCAATGAATGGTTTTTGTGAATCTCTTGAAAATCCTTTTAAGAAATCATTTAACATAGTAGTATGTTCATGATTTTAGAATTGAAAAATCATACTACTTGCAACCATTTTGAAGAAATCAAGTGAATAACAGTCACCTAATCAAAATTTCGGTTTAAAATAACCTCTAGTTGTGTGAGAACCAATGTATTTCAGTTATCACTAACTGCCTGTGAAAAGATAAATCTATTCAAAAGATTTTCTTGACAGGGTTTCCAGCTCATAGCAATTGTTACCTTCAACACAAGTGTTAGATTCACTTTTACTAGCTGTTCTTTCTATCAGATGTCCTTAGACTAACTAATTATACTTGAAAGTATAAAATGATAGAAAGTGAGTTGTATCAGTTACTATCTGATCAACTAAGTCATCAATTCAATGTGAAATATCATAACTAGATTTCAAGAAAGAAGTTTTAAGGAGGTTTAATTCCTAAACTCAGTCCATCATAAACCTATTATGGTCAGCAATTTGATAAGAATTCTGCTGTTCCCATTTCACTTGAAATATCCTTTGTGTTCACATATTCATACCTGAAATAGTTAGTCTAAAACCAAAAGAACAATGTACAAAGTACTTGTCTTGCATTAGAATAATCATAAAACCAACTGTATGAATAACACAATTCAAATTTTGATATAGCAGTACCTTATAAATCCAGCAGTACTTTCAAAATTTTATGTACAAAAACACATCATATTGAAAATTTAAAGATTAAGCATTCCAATACTTGCTACCAAGTACTGAAACCTTGAAACATCAAAAGCTTTTGTTAGCAGATCTGCAAAATTATGCTCTGAAGCAATTTTAAGAACCTGAATTAATCTTTTCTCATTGCAGTCTCTTATAAAGTGATGTCTAATTTCAATGTGTTTTGTTTTAGAGTGTTGTACAGGATTTTTAATAATACAAATTGTACTACTATTATCAATATAAATAACAGTGTTTAAGAAATTGTACCCATAATCAAGAAGTTGGTTTTGAAGCCATAGAACTTGACTAGAGCAACTTGCAGCAGCTATATATTCAGCTTCAGTTGTTGAATTTGCCACACTTGTTTGCTTCTTACACTGCCATGAGACAAGTCTACACCCAAGGAATTGACATCCTCCAGTTGTTGACTTTCTGTCTAAGCTAGCACCAGCATAATCACTATCCGAATATGCTACCAAGTCAAAAGGAGATTCTCTAGAATACCATATACCCAACCTTGGTTGACCTTTAAGATATCTAAAAATTCTCTTGACTGCAATTAAATGAGAAACCTTTGGAGTAACTTGAAATCTTGCACATACACAAACAGGAAACATGATATCAGGTCTAGATGATGTAAGATACATCAAGGAGCCTATCATAGATCTGTAACTGTGTACATCTACATTTTCTCCATCTTCATCTTTCAGAAGGTGCTTCTCTGGGTCCATTGGTGTGCTTGCAATTTTTGAATCAGCAAATTGAAATTTTCTAAGTATCTCTGCAACATATTTGTCTTGACTAATAAATATGCCTTCAGATGATTGCTTAACTTGCAAACCCAAAAAGAATGTAAGTTCTCCCATAGAACTCATTTGAAACTTATCTTTCATAAGCTTCTCAAATTCTAAACACATTTCCTTCCTTGTAGATCCAAAGATAATGTCATCCACATACACCTGTACTAACAAAAGATCCTTCTTGTGCTGTTTGATGAAAAGTGTCTGATCAATCTTCCCTCTTTGAAATCCATTTTCTAATAAGTAGGAAGCAAGTGTTGCATACCAAGCTCTTGGTGCCTGATGAAGGCCATAGAGAGCTTTCACTACTCTGTACACTTTGTTTGGATGTAATGGATCAATGAAACCAGGAGGTTGTGAAACATACACCTCTCTTCCAATTTCACCATATAAAAATGCACTTTTGACATCCATTTGATAGACTGTGAAGCCTAAAAATGAAGCATAAGCTAGAAACAGCCTAATTGCCTCAATCCTTGCTACTGGAGCATAAACTTCATCATAGTCTATTCCTTCTTCTTGTGTGTACCCTTGTGCTACTAGTCTAGCCTTATTTTTGATCACAATTCCTCTTTCATCCCTTTTGTTCTTAAAAACCCATCTAGTGCCAATTACCTTTTCATTCCTAGGTAAATCTGCTAGCACCCAAACCTTTTGAATCTTGAACTGAAGAAGCTCTTCTTGCATAGCCTCTACCCAGCTTGAATCATCTAGGGCTGTAAGAATATTCTTTGGTTCCTTTTGAGAGAGAAAACATACAAATAAACATGAGTTTGAAAGTTCATGTTGTTTTGAAGCATAAAGGGCATCAAGAATCCCTTTTTGGTCTGAAGAAACCAATTGTTTTCTTGTCTTTACACCAGATTGTATATCTCCAATCACATTATCCAGGGAGTGAACTTTGTGAATCCTTGTGTGTGGTGTTGTAGGAACATGATAAGATGGTGTAAGATTAGTCACATCCACTTCATCTTCTTGGAACTCTGCATCTTTTGAGTGTGAAGGACCAGCAGGACCTTCAGCTGAACTAACAGTTCCTTCAAATAAACTACCAGTACCTTGAGAAGTACTAACAGTACCTTGCTCTGTCTCAGCAGTACTTTCAATATTCAACATATTGAGTTGTTCCTCTGTTCCAACATCTTTTCTTTGAGCCTCAACATCCTCTTTTGCTTTACCAGAAGAAGATTCATCATTGTTTGAAGCTAAATCCACACTGGTACTTGACCACAATGGCATAATGACATCAGATTGATATTTATCTAACTCCACCTCATTTGTTGCTTGTGAACCTGAAAAATTATTAGTTTCTGCAACAACAGGTAAATAATTCATAGAGTTTGTTAGATAATCAAGATCAAATATCCATTTGGGTCCTTGACCTACTACATTGGATTTGTTTTCCTGAAACTCCACATGTAGTTCTTCTTGAACTTTCTCAGTTCTTAAGTTGTAAACTCTAAAAGCTTTGCTAACAAGAGAATATCCAACTAAGAAACCTTCATCTGCTTTACCATCGAATTTTCCTAAATGGTCTAAGGTATTGAGAATTGTCACATGACATCCAAAAGGTCTAAGAAATCCTATTGCAGGAGTTCTACCATTAAAGAGTTCATATGATGTCTTATTGTGAGGCTGCACAACTAAAACTCTATTTTGAACATAGCAAGCAGTGTTAATTGCCTCTGCCCAAAAGATTATAGGTAGCTTGGAATCAGCTAACATTGTTCTAGCAGCTTCAATTAGTGTTCTATTCTTTCTTTCAACCACTCCATTCTGTTGTGGTGTTCTAGCAACACTATATTCTCTCCTAATACCTTTTTCTTTGCAGAAATCATCCATAACTCTATTTCTAAACTCTGTCCCATTATCACTCCTAATGACTTTTACTTTCTTGCTTACTTGGTTTTCTATCAGTGTAATGAATTCCTTAAGGATGCTTGATGTCTCATCCTTAGAGGCTAAAAAGAAAACCCATGTAAATCTGCTATAGTCATCAGTTATAACAAGACAATATTTTTTATGTTGTATACTCCTTACTGAAACTGGTCCAAATAAGTCCATATGCAGCATAAACAATGACTGATTGATAGAGTTAAAAATTTTGGGCTTACAAGTGGCTTTGTGTTGTTTGCCTTTTAGACAAGCAATGCATGTTTGATCATTTTCAAATCTTTTGTGAGGTAAACCTCTTACCAAACCATTCTTAACAATTTTATTTATGGTTTTAAAGTTAATATGACCAAGCCTTCTATGCCATAACATTGATTCATCCAATGTGGCCTTTGATACAAGACAAGTTAAATCCTTTTTAGGAATGATGTTCTTCATATCAACACTATACATGTTGGCCTTTCTAGGAATCCTAAGAAGTACTTGATTTTCATCAGGCATCTTAAAATCCTTAGATAAAACCAGACATTCAGTGTCAGTAAAAAGCACATTATTCTTTTTGTCACACATTTGTGAAACACTAAAAAGATTATACTTTAACTCTTGTACATAGTACACATTTTCAAAATCTAAATTTCCGGTTTTAATAGTACCTTTACCAGAAATTTTGCCACGAAAACCACCTCCAAAGGTAACATATCCTCCATTGAATTCTTGAAAGTCTGAAAGATAAGACATGTTGCCTGTCATGTGATTGGAACATCCACTATCTGAGTATCCTTGATCTTGATGATCAATAGAATGTCCCTGCACACAAATAAGAAAGTTAGTTTTCTTTGGGGATCCAAGCCATTACTGACTTGAATCTGCCTCTTGCATCAATATAGTTTAATCTTTTAAGGACTGTTGATGCAACATTGGATTTTTGAATCCAACATGCTGAGGCCTTAACAGCATTTGCCCTATTACCCTTAGCAGCAGAGTGAGTAACATGCTTAGCAGAGTCTGCTAACTTTGAAGTCACACCCTTTGGTCTCCAAACTTGTTTGTGAACCACTGCTTTTATTTGAATGGGTCTTAGAACAGTTTTAGATGCATGTATGAAAGTTGTTTTTGCGTCCTTAGCTGTTGATTTTGGGTTAACAGTCAACATAGGTTTAACAGTACCTTTAGATTTACCAGTACCTTTAATTTGAACTGGCAGTACTTTGTTAACAGGACCTTTTTGTCTGTCAGGACCTTTGGGTCCAGACTTGTTTGAGACTGTTCTGGGTTTAGTTCTATGAGTATTAGAGTGAAAGAGAGTTTGAGGAGTTTGCCTTTTGTAGTTCACCCTATTGTATTCATACCCAGTTACCCTTTGGTTGCAGAAAGCTGCAAGATGGTCAAAACTACCACATGTATAACAAGCTTTGTTGTAAAATGCAAGGTCATCACCTATTTGGTTAGACTTGAGGTTGTTCCAATTCCTTTGGTTACCTCTTGGCTTGTTTGTAGTTCTATATTGTTCACAATATCTAACTGGTTTCCTAACTGTCTTAACAGTTGACTTAGGTCTGTTAGTGTTGTGATTGACTATCTTAGGAATACTTGTTCCTACTTTCTTAACCAAGACAGGTTTAGACATAACCTGTTCTTCTTCACTATCACTATCAGTTGTGCAATCTTCAACAACTATAGCATCTCCTTTCTTAACAAAGGACACCTTGTCCTGATAAGATAAAGTTTTATCTAAACTTTTACTTACCTTTTCTATCTTAGGAGATTTAGTGACCTTAGAACCATATTCCATGATTGGTTCTTGAAACTCAGGTAACCCTGTGTGTGCTAAATCAATACCTGGAGGTGAATGAACACCTCTGTATGGTGGGGGTACAGACTTAAATCCAACACCAGAATTAACCTTATCAATAACTTGGGCTTCCCAAAGCTTATTGAATCCTTCTGAGGAATGTGCTAAAACATCCACAGAAACCTTTACATTTTCTCTTTCATTTTTGTGTTTAGCTAATGAATCATTCAACTCAACAATACACTCATCTCTGATCTTAATGTCATTTTTTAGTATATTGATGTCATCAGCAAAATGAATTTCATTATTTTTAAAATGTAAGACTTGTTTTTCTAAAACACCTAGACCTCTTTTGTGATTAGCCAAATTAAACAAAGAATCAAGTAGCTCTTGTTTATGAGCTTCAAATCTCTTATTAAGGTCTTCATAAGCTTTAAGATTAGGACATGATTCAGTACAAGATGTAATATTGTTTACCTCTGAATCAGAATGAGCCATTAGAGCAAATTCATTGGCCAAAAGAGCAGCATTTGGTGGTGCATCCTCTTCAATAGCCATAGAGCTCCAATCATAACCAATACCATCAATAGCCAACATAGCCTTTGGCTCTTCAACAGTAACTTCCTTTCTCCTATCTTGCTTATACCATGTGTTTCTATTCTCCTGCTTTCTTGGGCTTCTACACTCCTTAGCAAAGTGTCCTAACCTATGACAGTTGAAACACTCTACTTTCTTCTTATCAAACCCAGCAGTGTCATTACCATTTATGGTAATCTGCTTCCCAGTTCTTTGCCAATACTTCTTAGCCCTCATGCTAAGCAAAGCAACCTGCCATTTAATATCCATAGCTTCCAAATCATCACCATCTACCTGCTCAAGATCTTCATGGTTGAGAGGAGAGCCATTAGATTGACTGGTAATAAAGGCATAGAATGTTGAATCTCCAAGACCAGCAACATCCTTGTGAGAACTTGTAGAAGGAGCACTTTCACCTTCATCTACCTCTTCACTCTTACCAATACTAGGAGATGACAAGAGTGCCACGTTCCCAGAACTAGTACCATAAGTTCCAGACTTTCTAAGACTTTGTTCAACAATTTTGAAGTTGTTGTACAAATCATTGAGCTTCATTGTTTCAATGTCTGGTTTGTTCATCCAGACAATGACATGAGTGTGGAACTCATCAGGTAGACTTCTTAAAAACTTCATGTTGAGATCTTCCTTCTCTGTCTCAACACCCAACACAGCTAACTGACTGACAAGCTTATGTAATCTAGAGAATAGCTTATCAAGAGACTCATTACTAAAAGCAGTGAAGTTTTCAAATTGTTGCTTTAGTAGTGTCTTCTGTGTCTTTTTGGTAGTTTCATTACCACCAAAATATGCACAAATCTCTTCAAAAAGAGTTTTTGCATCAAGATACTTGTTAAATGATAGCATCTGCTCACCAGGAATGGTCATAAGCAGCAAATTTCTTGCTTTCTGATCATTTCTCTTCAGTATCTTCTCTTCATTTGACACTGGTCCAGTATTTCTTTTCCTACTTGTTTTACCTTCTAGGACAACTTCTGAGTAGCTTGGTGAAAAGGAATCACCATATATAATTATATCCCAAAGGGTATAATCTTGGACCATGAAATATTGCTCAATTCTCATCCTCCATAACTCAAACTCATTGGGTTTGATTATGGGCAACTTTGCAGCAACATTTGTTTGAACATCCTGAGCTTCCATTTCTGTTTCTTCTAAATCAAATATATCAACCTCTTTCTCTGATACCAACTGTGAGGTCCTCTTGTTTGATACACGGTTAAGGTGGTTAAACCTTGTGTCTTTGTGTATAAGATATATTGAGTTAATATGATTAAGTACGCGGAATTTACTTAACCACACTTAGAAGGTTATGTATGTTATGGAAATGGAAGAATTATATTTGTTACTTAACAATGAACAAAGAAAGTATTTCACTAAATGATTCAATATTATTCCAAATAATACGAGTGATCTTGTGTTTTTCACTAGGGTTACAAAACCTTGAATCTTATACTTCTAGATTTGTAATATGTTATTTTTGTTTGTTCTATGTCTTAACAGATATTCACACACATATTCACTAGACTAAGATCTCTTTTATAGTTGCAAAAGATCTTTACAAATTGCTTAAAAGTCTTGACCGACTTACTTGTTTAACTTATTCATATTGGTGTCAGTACATAAGATACAACATGTATCTATGTATACAACTTGTTAACTAAGCACATGGAGTAAGATATTATCTACCGTATATGTTTGACCAAAATACAATAAATATCTTTTCGATCTTATCCTATGAGTCACTGATCAGCAGTACCTTCATCTTGAACTAGCAGTACCTTGATGTACTAGCAGTACCTTGATCATGAACTAGCAGTACCTTGATGTACTAGCAGTACCTTGATGTACTAGCAGTACCTTTGACTTAGAGTAATTTCTAATACTCTAACTTCAGAATATTTAATTCCCAACAAAAGTGATGGAAGTAAAGTTATTATTGTTGTGCAGACGGGGTGACGGCGTCACGTTCATAGTCTGACGCCGTCAGACCAGCGTAATTTACCACTTTGTGCCAGTTTACAAATGAGCCCCTTGTACTTTAAGTGAGCAGCTAGTCAGGGTCAATAACCCTGATAGCTAGTCTCGTTAACAAGTTCCTCCTGGGTCAAATGTTTTGTTACTGTCACGGGATGTAGTAAAATGTTGGAAAGGGCCGGTTGACGTCTCATTCAGGTTCCAATTTCCATCACGGCAGGTATTCAGGGAGTGAGAGGAACTTTTCCAGGGGGTTTTCGAAATGAGGGTGTGCTTTAATTGAGTTCTTCTCACACCTGTCTTAAAGCCAAAAGATCGTTTCCTAGCTTCATGAAAGTTAGGGAGCGTGACAACCATGCTTCCCACGAAAATGCTATGATCTTGAGAATTCTTTTTCTCGCGAGGGGATCCAAATGGATAAGAGGGTTTTAAAGGTGAAGGCTCGGGGAAAGGGGTTTCATCATCCCATTCGTTGTATGGTTCATTAGGGACCGGGAGTTCAAAGATCTTCTCGATCTTTTTGTGTGAAGCTTCTTCCCTGATTTCTCCTTTATTCTCGCGATAAACTTTTCTGCTAGTTCCATGAACATATCTTGGGTGTTTTTCATTTGAGTCTCTAATTTCTGGATCCGTTTCTCTTGGTTGTTCACGAAAGTTAGCATTATCCCTTCAAATTCATCTTGGCGTGAGAATTGATGAAACGTATGTTTACCAATTGTGTTCACACACTCATCGGGATTTTCATCAGCCGTAGGTGTCTCAGCTTCCATTAATCTCTCAACCTGCCTTTTTATGTATTCGAAAAGCTGTTCTTGGGTTGCACTCATGCAATTTAAAATCCCTTCTTCCGAGAACGTTGAGTTATCCCATTCTTCTTCTTCGTACTGTGCTAAGTCCTCAATGACTTCCCAGCACTCATCGACATTGAGCCTGCTCAGCCTTCCATTGGCAGTGTAATCTATGGTTCTTCTAGTTTGATGGTTTACGCCATCATAAAATCGTTGGATTTGTAGCCAAGGATCCATGCCATGGTGAGGGATTTTTTGGAGTAATTCCTTGAATCGAGTCCATGCCTCGTAGAGGGTTTCGCCTTGACGTTGTTGGAACATCAAGATATCATTCCTTAGCTTGGTAGTTCTTCCTG
This sequence comes from Artemisia tridentata subsp. tridentata, assembly GCA_021014915.2. NCBI lineage: Eukaryota > Viridiplantae > Streptophyta > Magnoliopsida > Asterales > Asteraceae > Artemisia > Artemisia tridentata. The sequence continues at coordinate 158,069,727 of CP139505.1, forward strand.
GTGGGAAAAACTGAGCGAGGAAACGAGTGGTGAGATCATCCCAAGAGGTGATGGATCCTGCGGGTAGACGCTCTAGCCATTGACTAGCTTGGTCCCGCAGAGAGAATTGAAAGAGACGTAGTCGGGTCGTCTCTCGAGTGGCAACATCAAGGTCTATGGAATCAACGATTTTGAGAAAGTCCTTGAGATGTTGGTTAGGATCTTCAGAACGAAGTCCTTGGAATGCGCATCCGCTTTGCACCAACCGGATGGTGTCGGATCGCAAGGGTGTGACATTCTCTCCTTGAGTGAGCTCAATGGTGTTTCGATAGCCATGGTGGCTAGGACGGGAGTAGTCTCCTAAGGTACGGGCTCTAGGAGGTGGGTGTTGTTGTGGTGGTGGGTTGTTGGGATCAAGGATATTACCACCTTCCATGATGTCGGATGGTAATGGTTACGAACAAAGAAACGAAGAAAAAAAGATAGACTAAAGAAAACCTAGAAAAATAAAATAAAAATCTCACTAGAAAGGAATCTAGTGAGTAGACCTAATAAAATAAAAATTCAACCTAAACAATAACTATTCCCCGGCAACGGCGCCAAAAACTTGATGCGTGGTTTTGCGACCTTACAACAGGTTTTACCTCTCGAGGGATCTCAAGAGGCTTACAACCCCACCAGGCAGTGTACCTGACCGATGTAGTATAGTGTAGTGGTAAGTACGGGGGATTGATCATTCTCCACAGGGAATAGTATCGTTAGGATTGAAAAACTATTCTAATAGGTCTAAGGGTGAGGGAAGATTCTTTTTGTATTTTTATGATTTTATGAAAGCAAGTAAAATCTCGGGTTTGAAGGAGTGGGCGGAATTAGTTGCTAGTCAACTAACCCAAATAACTACGAATGCAAATAAAATAAAATAACAGAAAATGAAAAGGTTGTGAAACTTATGTGGAGAGAAATGTGTTTACTTAGATTTCCTTACTCCCTAACTATCTTTTACCGGTTGATTAGTATGTATTAATTATGTGGATGACGGGTGTATTCCTTAATACCAATCGTGGGGTGGCGTACGTACTTCCCCAACTCTACAAGCTCCTACTTCACTCCTATGTCGAGCCGGCTAAGAAGCTCCTAACATGGGATCACTAGAATTCGCTCATGCATTAAATACAACCATAAAAACCTTAGTACGCATTGGTTCATGTTTCTTAAGACGTTCAAGCAAGTTACCGTATAGGAAGTTAGCCAGTTTTCTTAAGCCTAACATCGATAAACAATCATCCAATACAATTAATAACACACTAACAACCAATAATCAATAGTTAGGTTTCATTAGATCTAAGCAAACACAAGATAAATCTAGCCTAGCATGTTAATCAAAAGACAAGAACAAGATGTAATCAAACAACACATAGACATATTGATTGATTAAATGAATACTTATCTTCAATTAAACATGGGAGATCCAAGGGTATGAAAACCCTTAAAAATGGCAGAAATTCGTCTTAGGGTTTCTCCTCACAAAGTTGCACACTAATGACAAAAAATTGCAAAACTATATATAGAGTTTAAGGGCTGACGGCGTCACGTTATAGGACTTGACGCCGTCACCTCGCCGTGTCTAGGGTTCCCGGATGGCCTTCTTGACGCCGTCCCTCTTTAGTGCTCCAAAATCCGCTCTGGCTTATCAAAGGTTGACGCCGTCAGAAATGTGCTTGACGCCGTCCCTCTTTAACTTAAACCGTGATGGCCTTGATCATCTTAAAGGGTGACGCCGTCAGACTTTACATTGCAAAACTCTCTGGCGCGTCACGTGTATTTTTCATATCCACCTCTTTTGCCAAGCCATGACGCCGTCAGGAGCAATCCCTGACGCCGTCAAAGGTACTTTCCAACATGTTTTTGAGACTTTGTCGTTTTCTTCACTTTTATGCTCCAAAAACGTCCAAAATGCTTCCTTTTCCAGATTTCTTCTCCAAAGTACCTAAAATGACAAAAGGAACGATTTAGGGCAATATTTGATCAAATAAATACGATTTAGGGCTTAAATAACCCCCTAAAAGCGGTACACTTTTCGCTTCATCAATCCCTCACAACCTACCTAACCCAACCATCACTGAGTTTGTTGAGGCACATACACACACTGATAATATCAATCAGCCTGTTCAAAATACTCAAGATCCAAACAATCTCAGTGATCTGATAGACACTCAAGATCCAATCAATGATCATGTGTCTACTCCTGAACCAACCCCTCTACCCAATCAGGCCTCCACAAGTTCAAATCAGTATCCAGGACCTCAAGAAAGTTGGACTAGGTCTCAGGACATTGAACTTGTTAATATTATTGGAGAGCCTACTGAAGGCATGCTCACCAGGAGCATGGCTGCTAGTCTAAGAGCAGCCTCATCCAATGAATGCCTATTTGTGGACTTCATTTCCATAATTGAACCCAAAAGTGTTAAAGAAGCACTTAAACATCCAAGTTGGGTTCAGGCCATGCATGATGAACTGGAACAATTTGACAGAAACAAGGTAATGACCTTGGTCAAATGTCCTGAGAATGTCTCAGTCATTAGCATGAAATGGGTATTCAAAAACAAAACTGATGAAAATGGCATAGTCATTAAAAACAAAGCCAGACTTGTAGCTAAAGGCTTTAATCAACAAGAAGGCATTGACTATGAAGAAACATTTGCACCAGTAGCAAGGATGGAAGCCATCAGGATCTTCCTTGCATTTGCTACATACATGAACTTCAAAGTATACCAAATGGATGTTAAAAGTGCATTCTTAAATGATTCACTGAAAGAAGAAGTTTATGTTGAGCAACCTCCTGGATTTGAAAGCCATGAGTCTCCTGATCTTGTCTGCAAGCTTAACAAAGCCCTTTAAGGACTGAAGCAAGCTCCCAGGGCTTGGTATGAGACTCTCTCAGCCTTCTTAATCCAAAAAAAATTTGTCAGAGGCAAGATAGACAACACATTGTTTATCTATAAGACAAATAATGATGTCATATTAGCACAAGTGTATGTTGATGACATCATCTTTGGCTCAACAAGTTTCAAACTTTGCAAACAATTTGAAAAACTAATGGCAAAGAAGTTTGAAATGAGCATGATGGGAGAACTGACATACTTTCTTGGTCTTCAGATCAAACAAACTGATAAAGGAACCACTATCAGTCAAGAGAAGTATGTAAAGAATCTACTGAAGAAGTATGATCTCAGTGACTGTGCCTCAGTCAAAACTCCCATGGTTCCCCCAAACAACCTTGGTCCTGATCTAACTGGTAAAACAGTAAATCAAACTCTCTTTAGAGGAATGATAGGATCACTGATGTATCTTCTTGCATCAATGCCTGATATCCAATTCTCAGTATGTCTATGTGCCAGATATCAATCTGACCCAAGAGAATCTCATGTCACTTCTGTGAAAAAGATATTCAGGTACCTAAAGGGCACTCCTAACCTTGGATTATACTATCCAAAGTGCTCAGGACTTGATCTTAAAGGATACTCAGACTCTGACTATGCTAGATGCAACATGGACAGAAAAAGCACCTCAGGCTCTTGCCAAATACTTGGTGGGAAATTAGTCTGTTGGAGTGCCAAGAAGCAACAATCAGTTGCCTTGTCCTCAGCTGAGGCTGAATATGTTGCAGCAGCTAGTTGTTGTGCAAATGTGCTCTGGATGAAAAGTCAACTCAGTGACTATGGAATTCAGTACAAGATGGTACCCATCTTTTGTGATAACACAAGTGCAATTGCAATCTCAAACAACCCTGTTCTTCATCAGAGAACAAAACACATTGATATCAGATATCACTTCATCAGGGACCATGTCATGAATGGTGACATTGAATTACACTTCATTCCTACTGAATATCAGTTGGCTGATATCTTCACCAAACCTTTAGATGAACCAACTTTCACAAGACTGAAAGCTGAATTAGGAATGTTGGATATAGAGAATCAGTCCACTGATTGATTCCTACCAACTGAAGTGTAAATTCTTAAAATCTCAGGTCCCTGACTCAATGTGTTCGTCAGTGAATTAATTCACTGAATCCTCAACCTCAGGAACTAAACCCAAGTTCCTGAAATCTTTAGGGTTCATGAACTAAACCCAAGTTCATGAATCCTTTTTGCTCAGGAATTTTTTTTCATATTCCTGAATCATCAGTGACTAGTCCCAAGTCCCTGAAATACAATCACTGAATGAAAAGTCATTCAGGGCCCTGAAAAGAGACATTAAATACTGACTTAAATGCTCTAAGTATCTAGTTAGTAAATGTCCGAGGTTGGTAACTGAACTCATATTTAATTCAAGAATATTTGTTCTTTTTGCCTTTCTGGCATACACCTAATGGGCCCCCACTTCCCAACTTGGCATTCAATGCCCTCTCTCACACAAAACACTGTGTGATGATGGAAACTCTGCAACTTCTCCTTTTGCAGAAACTGCTCAACTGTTCACTCTGCCAATTGAGAAAAAAGAGGAAAAGTGGAGTGGTGGCATTTAATGCGGATCTCAAACATTTTATTCAAAATAACTTCCAAAAATTATATTTTGATTAAATAAGATCACTCAAATGCCAAAAATACCCCCATCTCCACTATCCTATAAATACCCATCCAAAAGAATACACACACATGTTTTTAGAAATTTATAAGCAAACTCTGCCTTTTTTATTTCTCAAACAAATTGTGTGTGTGTTCTTAGCATTAAGAAATATCCGACCATTTTCCGACTTAAACCCGATCATAAAATGGCTTCCTCTAATGCTATTACCACCGCCCCAAATGTGAGCTTCACAATGGAGGGCGTGGACCTGACCAAAAACAATGTGGTTGGAAATTTCCATTACCCGCAGCAATATGCGGGTTACAAGGATGTAGTTAAGTATTTACAAAACTGCTTCCTTGCCACAGCTTTTACAACCACCCCAGAAGTCATCTATAATGACTATCTCAGGGAGTTTTGGTGTACCGCAACGGCTACTAGCCCTAAGGACACCAAAGAGTCTATCATCACTTTCACTGTGATGAATGGGACTAGGACTCTCTCCCTGAACTACAAGACCTTCATCATGGCCACTGGTCTTAACTTTGTTGAGAACTTTGAGGCTAACCCTTCTGATCAGGAAATAAAAGCTGAAATGCTTTTCCTAGGGCCTCATGATGTTAGGCGTCCTGGCGAGTCTCCTGAAGCCTTGTTGGCAAAGGCTCCAATAGTGAAGACATGGTTTCACCCTGTCTGGAGACTTATGATGACATTCATCATTCAGGTACTCGGAGGAAACAAATCCTCCACTGAGCAGTTGAACTCATCACAACAATTGATGATGTTCAGTCTCTTGGAGGGTAGAAAAATAGATATCGGAGGAATAATCTTCCGAGACCTCGTGTCAAAGCTCTCAGGGAAACATAGGCAAAGACACATGTCTTATCCTAGGTTCATTTCCTGTGTGCTTCAGGATCTTCTTGGTTCTGACTACTTAAGGTCTGACGATGAAGGTACAAAACCTGACATCTTGCATAAGACCAACTTTAGTAGTGACATTACTGAGGTACAACCGGTCGCCCTGACCACCTACATGTTAATGGTGATTCAGGGTGAAAATGTATGCTCACCAGTTCCTTCACCAACCAAGAAGGTGAAGAAGAAGAAAGGGAAAGGGGGACAATCCAGTAATGTGGTTAGACCTAAACCACTCATCACTGAGACTGTTGCCTCAGGCACCAAGAAAGTTGTTGTGACCTTGACCTCTCAGACTCCCATACAAGAGACCACATTGGCCACAAAACAAACGCCACTGGAGGGTGCTGAGCAATCATCCTCAATATCCTCGGGCAAACCCTTTCCTAATGTCCCTACTGACAAAAACAAGTCAGAAGGGTCAGGAGCATCCACCAACTCACATCCTAATGAAGGCACTGATAAATCACAATCAGAGCCTGAGGGAGTTCAGGGTTCTATATCCTCGGTGGAGCAATACTACTCCACTGAGACGGGGACCCATACCCACTCACATCCTGCTAACGTCCCTGAGCAATCACACTCAGGGTCTCAGGGAGTTCAGGACCCTAAATCCCCAAAAGGACAGACCAATCCTGATGGGAAGGGGGTCCATACATCTTCACAAGGAGTGCCTCATGATTCCACTGAAAAACACCCATCAGTGGATGAAGGCGCTCAGGGGGACAAAGACTCGGAGGGATTTAAACCACCCGCCGATACGGAACCCAAACCCAACTCAGGCATTTTTGTTCTCTCAGGAACTGATTCTAAAAGTCAGGCTGGGCAAACCCTCCCAGTTATTATGACTAGTCAGGCTGGTCAAACCCCACCAGTTATTATGACAAAAAAATCAGGACCTGGCCACAACGAAGGTGAGCCCTCTTCTGAGGGGGAGCCGGATTTACTGAAGGCTCCTTCTCTGGCTGACTATAAAAATTTGTTGGCTGATGAGTCAGAGGAGGAGATTGATTTTGGTGATGATGAGATCCCTGATGCTGAGGAGGAAATGGAAACACAAGTAAGCCCTCCTCAGCCCTCTGAGAAACAACATTCCTCACCTCATCCTGAGGATCAACCACCCAGTTCTCCATCAACCTCATCATCATCATCAGGTGCTTCAACCACTCCTAAGTGGTTGCAAAAGTATGACGATGCTCATCCGGCTTCTGAAAGACAAATGGCAAAAGTCCTTCGCAAAGCCAACGAAGGTCTTTACAACTCTGTTGCGGATGAGCTATGGGATAAGCACACTGAAGTGGCATCCTCCTATGCTAACTTCAGGGCTTCAGTGGAAGAATCTCAGGCAAAGATTCTTCAGGCCGCCACCCTCACTGATAAACAACTTGGCGACCTGAACAAATCTGTAGATGACATAGCCACTGGACAGCATCAGGAACTGTCCAACATCCTCAAGGCTATAGAATCAGTACAAGAACATCTTACAGATGATCCCACTTTTGTCACCAGATTGGATTCATACTTGGCCTCTCAGGCTAACACCTCCACCAGCATTACTGAGCTTCTAAAGCTCCTTCAGGGGGTAGATCTTCAAGGTTTAAGGACACAGCAAGAGTCCATTTATCAGGCTGTAAATGCATCCAAGGAGCACCTGATCAGAATCTCCTCAGCCTTTGAGCAGCTCTCAACAACACATAATGAGCTGGTCAAACACTACACCACCCAAGTAACTGAACTCACCACCCACCAGAAGGAAATGGCTACCGAATTAAGTGCCGTGAAGAATGAGACTTCTGAAACTAAGTCTATGGTCTCCAACATCTTATCCATTCTTCAGGCCTCTCATACTCCTCCACCTCCTCAGTCAGCAGGTGTCTCCACTGAAGCTCCGCCATCTGCTGAGGGGGAGAAAAATGATGATCCTCCAATCCCTGATCCCAATTCTGCTTTGGTAATTGTCCCTGAGACATCCACCAGTCAACCTCCTCCCATTGACAAAGGGAAGAAAATCATGGTGACTTAAACAAACCCTCCTCCTGAATCACTCTTAGTCAAGGCTTCATCTGAAAGACGTGCAGATCCTGATGCACCATTCTATGTTGATTTAGAGGATGGGAGAAGGGTCTATGGGACTCCTGATCAACTTGCTGAAATTTTACACCAAGAAGAGCTCAGGAAGGAAAGAGAGAAAGAGTTGGTACTCAACAGGTCTGAAATTTCTAAGGTTGCCAAAGAAGTAATCAAGGAGTCTGAGAAGAAGGACATCAAAGGGGATGAGTTTCTCAAGCTTCAGGCTGAAATCCTTAAGGAACATAACAAACAGGCCAAACTTAAGGAAGAAAAGAGGCAGAGGATTTATGAGAGGTATGTATGGCACATGACCAAAACCAAAGATGAAGGCAAAATCACTTATATCACTATTCACCCCACCAGACCTCTGAGCTTAACAATCCATAGAGGTCCAAGGAAGTCTGAACATCTTCCTTCAATCAAGTTTTCAGACTATGGGTTAAGAGAATGGGATATGATGATGCCCATCCTAAGGAAGAAAACCGCAAGCAAGAATGCCCCAATCATCATCAAGTCACTGAGTGCTAAGTATGAGGAACTTGCAAGAGTGGCAAAGAGTCTGGGCATTAACCATGATGAGGCACTTGCTTCTCAGGGACTAACTATCCCTGAATTTACTCAAAAGGTTGGGAGGCAAAGAAAAGCTGTGGATATTGAACCTGAACAATACATAGCTGCACTTCATTGCAACAGGACTACTCCTCAGGGAGTCAAGTTCTGTCCCAACCTGGTCATCAAAGAACCTGAGTATGGTATCTTCTTTGTGGATGAATTTGGTCAGGAAGCCTTTCAAAGAGTCTCTGACATCGACAAATTGGAAACGACAACACTCCTTGCTTACAAACTGATGGCGCTTAATATCAGGAGACCTGAAAATGAGGAGTTTGTAAGGTTGATGGATCAAATGATGAAGGATCGACCTAATAAAGAGGTGTTGATGTCAAAGAAGGCGAAGCTTGAACTCATGGGTCTTGTTGAGGAACCATGAGTATTTTGTACTTAGAATAATAGGACTTGTAATGATATGAATAAATTGATGAATGTTTTGCTATATCAATATCCTTATTTATTTTCTAGTACATTCAGTATGAGCAGAAGACTTTAGCTCACTCATACTGATCAAAACACTTAGGAATAATTTATATCCAAATAGGGGGAGATTGTTGGGTCATGAAAAACCCAAGAATACGTAAAACATGATTTGGACACAAATTAACTTGTGTTAAACTTAAACCGAGAACAATTCAAGTCACTGAGAGAACAGCCTCTCAGTGAGTCATCTTCAAGATGCTTAAGACGAATTCAAGAAGAAGGATTCACTTCTTAGGAAGGCGGGTACTCCCTGAGTCGGACTTAAGCCAAAGAAGAAGATGATGGTTCAGTGAGTTTTAGACAAGAACTCACTGAACCCCAGTCTCCTCAACCAACAAAGTGATTAAAGGACTGAGGAACCAACGCCTGAAGAAAAGGCGAGAACAATAGGGAAAAGATCTGAGAAGATAATAGTGTCAGCCCAACACTCTTCTCTTGTCAGATCCAACCTTCCCTATTGCGGCTAAAAGTCATGGAGTGTCAGCCAACAACTCCCAAAGTCTTTTTAGCCCTTTCCTATTGGTTCTTGGAAATGACAATTACTATTTGTAATTGTCAGACACGCAACCTCAACAACTTGTATTATATTTAATCACTTATACTTAGATTACTTGTGTATAAATAGATCAGATAGGAGAGAAGTTAAAGTGTGCTTTGTATATTTAAAGTCTTGAACTTTTGCAAAGGAACTTCTCTCCTACAAAGAGTATACAACTCACTGAGATAGCTCAGTGGGTATATTGTTACCACTCAAGCAAAACTTGAGTTTCGATAGGAGACACCCCATACCCTTGTCTATTCAATCCCAAGTGTTTGTTCCGCAAAACACTTGGGTATAGATTCTTGGAATTATTTCTAATAAGAATTTAAACGTTGAAAAATATTGTTGTTTTTACACTCACGTTTTATAACTGTTAGAATTAATCCTAAACATTGTATTTGTCATAACACGAAATAGATTAACTTTATAGTTAACTCTAATAGTGTAAAGGGACTAACACCTTTCTATCTGAGATCACCGTCCGACGACATGACAACAAACTCTACTCGTTCTCTGAGGCAGACTTCCCAGATCTAAATCTCAATGATATTGAAGATATGTACCTTATGAAAGTACAAGGAAAGCTGCAACATCTCTCTACCGATCTTCAATATGCTTTCAGTACGGCTATTTGCCATTTCATTCGGAGAACGATCATCAAAGAACGAGTAGAGGATCTTCAGCTGGGAGTGGAAAGTTATCAAGTAAAGTTGAATCTCGTTGAGCCTGTCATACGTCTTGACAACAACCATGATCCTCAATACACTATGAAAAGACACCCACTCTTTGGTTTTGTCTACAGAAGTACAACGGGATTCAATCGCTTCATGTCATTCAATGAGGTTCACAAATTCTGTGATGACACACTGAAGAACCTTCGTGACGGGTTAGTTCATAGAGTTCGTGATCAAGAATTGGGAAAGACAAAGAGATGGAATACTGATGAACTGAGGCAAGTGAAGCAGTTTGTCTGGAAGATTGACAGGAGATTGGTTCGTAGAGATCATATACGACGATTGGAGAGCTATGTTGGCGGTCGTCCACCCTTTCCAATCAGAATCTTTCAAAGGCCAGATCCAGTCTTCACAATATTCATCCATGGAGCTTGATGTAAGAATTTGATTTCATTATTCATTATTCTTATATTTTCTTACATTATGACTGTGACATTATGGTTTGTGTACACATATCAGTGCACAACCCGTACCTGTAAAGAAAGGACCCTGAGGTACGCCTCAGTGCCTCAATCCTAATCAAAGGAGCGAAAGCTTCTTTCTTATGAGTAGAATGAAACCTGAATGTTTTCTAAGTTTTTCAAACATTCTGCTCATAAGGACAAGTATTCCCTTGTCAAGGGGGAGTATTTGAAACCTAATCTTTGTTCAACACAAAAGTTCTTGAAATTCTTCCCTAAATCTCAAAAACAGCATATTTTAATCATAAAGTTTTTTTCAAAAACATCATAAGTATGCTATTTTTGAGGGGGAGAATAACTGATGATTAAAATATGGTAAAGGAAAGATGGAATCTCATAAGTGCTCGACTCAGAATTGACCCTCGAATTGACGATAGGAAAAGTCAGTAGTCGAAAGGACATGTCCCGGACGGGTAATAATTTCAAGCCAGTTTATCTGGTGATGTAAGCGTGTCTCGCAAAGGACGTGTCTGAGTAGAATGTACCGATTTCGAGCTATTTTCCTTGAATGTGATCTGGACGGGTAATAATTTCAAGCCAGCTCATCTGGTGATGTATGCGTGTCTCGCGACGATCATGTTCATTGAAAATCAATCAATTCATTCAAAAGTGCCAACTCTTCCCGGCATGTGCAAATTTACTTTAACTATATATGAGCACATGTTAAGGGGGAGTCTTTCAGAAAAACGCAAAACTCTCATGGTGTCAATAAAATGTTTTTACAGTCATCGACACTTTGAGAGATTTTCAATGGTTTGGTTTATGGCATCATTAGGATAGTCATGGAGTTATAAGGTGACTAAGGTTTAGAAAAAACCGTCCTATGATCCGCCAGAGCCGGAGGGATCTGTTGGGAATTAAATATTATGAAGTTAGAGTATTAGAAATTACTCTAAGTCAAAGGTACTGCTAGTACATCAAGGTACTGCTAGTACATCAAGGTACTGCTAGTTCATGATCAAAGTACTGCTAGTACATCAAGGTACTGCTAGTTCAAGTTGAAGGTACTGCTGATCAATGACTCATAGGATAAGATCGAAAAGATATTTATTGTATTTTGGTCAAACATATACGGTAGATAATATCTTACTCCATGTGCTTAGTTAACAAGTTGTATACATAGATACATGTTGTATCTTATGTACTGACACCAATATGAATAAGTTAAACAAGTAAGTCGGTCAAGACTTTTAAGCAATTTGTAAAGATCTTTTGCAACTATAAAAGAGATCTTAGTCTAGTGAATATGTGTGAATATCTGTTAAGACATAGAACAAACAAAAATAACATATTACAAATCTAGAAGTATAAGATTCAAGGTTCTGTAACCCTAGTGATAAACACAAGATCACTCGTATTATTTGGAATAATATTGAATCGTTTAGTGAAATACTTTCTTTGTTCATTGTTAAGTAACAAATATAATTCTTCCATTTCCATAACATACATAACCTTCTAAGTGTGGTTAAGTAAATTCCGCGTACTTAATCATATTAACTCAATATATCTTATACACAAAGACACAAGGTTTAACCACCTTAACCGTGTATCAAACAAGAGGACCTCCACAGTTGGTATCAGAGCTAGAGGTTGATATATTTGATTTAGAAGAAACAGAAATGGAAGCTCAGGATGTTCAAACAAATGTTGCTGCAAAGTTGCCCATGATCAAACCCAATGAGTTTGAGTTATGGAGGATGAGAATTGAGCAATATTTCATGGTCCAAGATTATACCCTTTGGGATATAATTATATATGGTGATTCCTTTTCACCAAGCTACTCAAAAGTTGTCCTAGAAGGTAAAACAAGTAGGAAAAGAAATACTGGACCAGTGTCAAATGAAGAGAAGATACTGAAGAGAAATGATCAGAAAGCAAGAAATTTGCTGCTTATGACCATTCCTGGTGAGCAGATGCTATCATTTAACAAGTATCTTGATGCAAAAACTCTTTTTGAAGAGATTTGTGCATATTTTGGTGGTAATGAAACTACCAAAAAGACACAGAAGACACTACTAAAGCAACAATTTGAAAACTTCACTGCTTTTAGTAATGAGTCTCTTGATAAGCTATTCTCTAGATTACATAAGCTTGTCAGTCAGTTAGCTGTGTTGGGTGTTGAGACAGAGAAGGAAGATCTCAACATGAAGTTTTTAAGAAGTCTACCTGATGAGTTCCACACTCATGTCATTGTCTGGATGAACAAACCAGACATTGAAACAATGAAGCTCAATGATTTGTACAACAACTTCAAAATTGTTGAACAAAGTCTTAGAAAGTCTGGAACTTATGGTACTAGTTCTGGGAACGTGGCACTCTTGTCATCTCCTAGTATTGGTAAGAGTGAAGAGGTAGATGAATGTGAAAGTGCTCCTTCTACAAGTTCTCACAAGGATGTTGCTGGTCTTGGAGATTCAACATTCTATGCCTTTATTACCAGTCAATCTAATGGCTCTCCTCTCAACCATGAAGACCTTGAACAGGTAGATGGTGATGATTTGGAAGCTATGGATATTAAATGGCAGGTTGCTTTGCTTAGCATGAGGGCTAAGAAGTATTGGCAAAGAACTGGGAAGCAGATTACCATAAATGGTAATGACACTGCTGGGTTTGATAAGAAGAAAGTAGAGTGTTTCAACTGTCATAGGTTAGGACACTTTGCTAAGGAGTGTAGAAGCCCAAGAAAGCAGGAGAATAGAAACACATGGTATAAGCAAGATAGGAGAAAGGAAGTTACTGTTGAAGAGCCAAAGGCTATGTTGGCTATTGATGGTATTGGTTATGATTGGAGCTCTATGGCTATTGAAGAGGATGCACCACCAAATGCTGCTCTTTTGGCCAATGAATTTGCTCTAATGGCTCATTCTGATTCAGAGGTAAACAATATTACATCTTGTACTGAATCATGTCCTAATCTTAAAGCTTATGAAGACCTTAATAAGAGATTTGAAGCTCATAAACAAGAGCTACTTGATTCTTTGTTTAATTTGGCTAATCACAAAAGAGGTCTAGGTGTTTTAGAAAAACAAGTCTTACATTTTAAAAATAATGAAATTCATTTTGCTGATGACATCAATATACTAAAAAATGACATTAAGATCAGAGATGAGTGTATTGTTGAGTTGAATGATTCATTAGCTAAACACAAAAATGAAAGAGAAAATGTAAAGGTTTCTGTGGATGTTTTAGCACATTCCTCATAAGGATTCAATAAGCTTTGGGAAGCCCAAGTTATTGATAAGGTTAATTCTGGTGTTGGATTTAAGTCTGTACCCCCACCATACAGAGGTGTTCATTCACCTCCAGGTATTGATTTAGCACACACAGGGTTACCTGAGTTTCAAGAACCAATCATGGAATATGGTTCAAAGGTCACTAAATCTCCTAAGATAGAAAAGGTAAGTAAAAGTTTAGATAAAACTTTATCTTATCAGGACAAGGTGTCCTTTGTTAAGAAAGGAGATGCTATAGTTGTTGAAGATTGCACAACTGATAGTGATAGTGAAGAAGAACAGGTTATGTCTAAAACTGTCTTGGTTAAGAAAGTAGGAACAAGTATTCCTAAGATAGTCAATCACAACACTAACAGGCCTAAGTCAAATGTTAAGACTGTTAGGAAACCAGTTAGATATTGTGAACAATATAGAACTACAAACAAGCCCAGAGGTAACCAAAGGAATTGGAACAACCTCAAGTCTAACCAAATAGGTGATGACTTTGCTTTTTATAATAAAGCTTGTTATACATGTGGTAGTTTTGACCATCTTGCAGCTTTCTGCAACCAAAGGGTTACTGGGTATGAATACAATAGGGTGAACTACAAAAGGCAAACTCCTCAAACTCTCTTTCACTCTAATACTCATAGAACTAAACCCAGAACAGTCTCAAACAAGTCTGGACTCAAAGGTCCTGACAGACAAAAAGGTCCTGTTAACAAAGTACTGCCAGTTCAAATTAAAGGTACTGGTAAATCTAAAGGTACTGTTAGACCTTTGATGACTGTTAACCCAAACTCAACAGCTAAGGATGCAAAAACAACTTTCATACATGCATCTAAAACTGTTCTAAGACCCATTCAAACAAAAGCAGTGGTTCACAAACAAATTTGGAGACCAAAGGGTGTGACTTCAAAGTTAGCAGACTCTGCTAAGCATGTTACTCACTCTGCTGCTAAGGGTAATAAGGCAAATGCTGTTAAGGCCTCAGCATGTTGGATTCAAAAATCCAATGTTGCATCAACAGTCCTTAAAAGATTAAATTACATTGATGCAAGAGGCAGATCCAAGTCAGTAATGGCTTGGATCCCCAATGAAAACTAACACTCTTATTTGTGTGCAGGAACATTCTATTGATCATCAAGATCAAGGATACTCAGATAGTGGATGTTCCAATCACATGACAGGTAACATGTCTTATCTTTCAGACTTTCAAGAATTCAATGGAGGATATGTTACCTTTGGAGGTGGTTTTCATGGCAAAATTTCTGGTAAAGGTACTATTAAAACCAGAAATTTAGATTTTGAAAATGTGTACTATGTACAAGAGTTAAAGTATAATCTTTTTAGTGTTTCACAAATGTGTGACAAAAAGAATAATGTCCTTTTTACTGACACTGAATGTCTTGTTCTATCTAAGGATTTTAAGATGCCTGATGAAAATCAAGTACTTCTTAGAATTCCTAGAAAGGCCAACATGTATAGTGTTGATATGAAGAACATCATTCCTAAAAAGGATTTAACTTGTCTTGTATCAAAGGCCACATTGGATGAATCAATGTTATGGCATAGAAGGCTTGGTCATATTAACTTTAAAACCATAAATAAAATTGTTAAGAATGGTTTGGTGAGAGGTTTACCTCACAAAAGATTTGAAAATGATCAAACATGCATTGCTTGTCTAAAAGGCAAACAACACAAAGCCACTTGTAAGCCCAAAATTTTTAACTCTATCAATCAGTCATTGTTTATGCTGCATATGGACTTATTTGGACCAGTTTCAGTAAGGAGTATACAACATAAAAAATATTGTCTTGTTATAACTGATGACTATAGCAGATTTACATGGGTTTTCTTTTTAGCCTCTAAGGATGAGACATCAAGCATCCTTAAGGAATTCATTACACTGATAGAAAACCAAGTAAGCAAGAAAGTAAAAGTCATTAGGAGTGATAATGGGACAGAGTTTAGAAATAGAGTTATGGATGATTTCTGCAAAGAAAAAGGTATTAGGAGAGAATATAGTGTTGCTAGAACACCACAACAGAATGGAGTGGTTGAAAGAAAGAATAGAACACTAATTGAAGCTGCTAGAACAATGTTAGCTGATTCCAAGCTACCTATAATCTTTTGGGCAGAGGCAATTAACACTGCTTGCTATGTTCAAAATAGAGTTTTAGTTGTGCAGCCTCACAATAAGACATCATATGAACTCTTTAATGGTAGAACTCCTGCAATAGGATTTCTTAGACCTTTTGGATGTCATGTGACAATTCTCAATACCTTAGACCATTTAGGAAAATTCGATGGTAAAGCAGATGAAGGTTTCTTAGTTGGATATTCTCTTGTTAGCAAAGCTTTTAGAGTTTACAACTTAAGAACTGAGAAAGTTCAAGAAGAACTACATGTGGAGTTTCAGGAAAACAAATCCAATGTAGTAGGTCAAGGACCCAAATGGATATTTGATCTTGATTATCTAACAAACTCTATGAATTATTTACCTGTTGTTGCAGAAACTAATAATTTTTCAGGTTCACAAGCAACAAATGAGGTGGAGTTAGATAAAGATCAATCTGATGTCATTATGCCATTGTGGTCAAGTACCAGTGTGGATTTAGCTTCAAACAATGATGAATCTTCTTCTGGTAAAGCAAAAGAGGATGTTGAGGCTCAAAGAAAAGATGTTGGAACAGAGGAACAACTCAATATGTTGAATATTGAAAGTACTGCTGAGACAGAGCAAGGTACTGTTAGTACTTCTCAAGGTACTGGTAGTTTATTTGAAGGAACTGTTAGTTCAGCTGAAGGTCCTGCTGGTCCTTCACACTCAAAAGATGCAGAGTTCCAAGAAGATGAAGTGGATGTGACTAATCTTACACCATCTTATCATGTTCCTACAACACCACACACAAGGATTCACAAAGTTCACTCCCTGGATAATGTGATTGGAGATATACAATCTGGTGTAAAGACAAGAAAACAATTGGTTTCTTCAGACCAAAAAGGGATTCTTGATGCCCTTTATGCTTCAAAACAACATGAACTTTCAAACTCATGTTTATTTGTATGTTTTCTCTCTCAAAAGGAACCAAAGAATATTCTTACAGCCCTAGATGATTCAAGCTGGGTAGAGGCTATGCAAGAAGAGCTTCTTCAGTTCAAGATTCAAAAGGTTTGGGTGCTAGCAGATTTACCTAGGAATGAAAAGGTAATTGGCACTAGATGGGTTTTTAAGAACAAAAGGGATGAAAGAGGAATTGTGATCAAGAATAAGGCTAGACTAGTAGCACAAGGGTACACACAAGAAGAAGGAATAGACTATGATGAAGTTTATGCTCCAGTAGCAAGGATTGAGGCAATTAGGCTGTTTCTAGCTTATGCTTCATTTTTAGGCTTCACAGTCTACCAAATGGATGTCAAAAGCGCATTTTTATATGGTGAAATTGAAAGAGAGGTGTATGTTTCACAACCTCCTGGTTTCATTGATCCATTACATCCAAACAAAGTGTACAGAGTAGTGAAAGCTCTCTATGGCCTTCATCAGGCACCAAGAGCTTGGTATTCAACACTTGCTTCCTACTTATTATAAAATGGATTTCAAAGAGGGAAGATTGATCAGACACTTTTCATCAAACAGCACAAGAAGGATCTTTTGTTAGTGCAGGTGTATGTGGATGACATTATCTTTGGATCTACAAGGAAGGAAATGTGTTTAGAATTTGAGAAGCTTATGAAAGATAAGTTTCAAATGAGTTCTATGGGAGAACTTACATTCTTTTTGGGTTTGCAAGTTAAGCAATCATCTGAAGGCATATTTATTAGTCAAGACAAATATGTTGCAGAGATACTTAGAAAATTTCAATTTGCTGATTCAAAAATTGCAAGCACACCAATGGACCCAGAGAAGCACCTTCTGAAAGATGAAGATGGAGAAAATGTAGATGTACACAGTTACAGATCTATGATAGGCTCCTTGATGTATCTTACATCATCTAGACCTGATATCATGTTTCCTGTTTGTGTATGTGCAAGATTTCAAGTTACTCCAAAGGTTTCTCATTTAATTGCAGTCAAGAGAATTTTTAGATATCTTAAAGGTCAACCAAGGTTGGGTATATGGTATTCTAGAGAATCTCCTTTTGACTTGGTAGCATATTCGGATAGTGATTATGCTGGTGCTAGCTTAGACAGAAAGTCAACAACTGGAGGATGTCAATTCCTTGGGTGTAGACTTGTCTCATGGCAGTGTAAGAAGCAAACAAGTGTGGCAAATTCAACAACTGAAGCTGAATATATAGCTGCTGCAAGTTGCTCTAGTCAAGTTCTATGGCTTCAAAACCAACTTCTTGATTATGGGTACAATTTCTTAAACACTGTTATTTATATTGATAATAGTAGTACAATTTGTATTATTAAAAATCCTGTACAACACTCTAAAACAAAACACATTGAAATTAGACATCACTTTATAAGAGACTGCAATGAGAAAAGATTAATTCAGGTTCTTAAAATTGCTTCAGAGCATAATTTTGCAGATCTGCTAACAAAAGCTTTTGATGTTTCAAGGTTTCAGTACTTGGTAGCAAGTATTGGAATGCTTAATATTTAAATTTTCAATATGATGTGTTTTTGTACATAAAATTTTGAAAGTACTGCTGGATTTATAAGGTACTGCTATATCAAAATTTGAATTGTGTTATTCATACAGTTGGTTTTATGATTATTCTAATGCAAGACAAGTACTTTGTACATTGTTCTTTTGGTTTTAGACTAACTATTTCAGGTATGAATATGTGAATACAAAGGATATTTCAAGTGAAATGGGAACAGCAGAATTCTTATCAAATTGCTGACCATAATAGGTTTATGATGGACTGAGTTTAGGAATTTAACCTCCTTAAAACTTCTTTCTTGAAATCTAGTTATGATAGTTCACATTGAATTGATGACTTAGTTGATCAGATAGTAACTGATACAACTCACTTTCTATCATTTTATACTTTCAAGTATAATGAGTTAGTCTAAGGACATCTGATAGAAAGAACAGCTAGTAAAAGTGAATCTAACACTTGTGTTGGAGGTAACAATTGCTATGAGCTGGAAACCCTGTCAAGAAAATCTTTTGAATAGATTTATCTTTTCACAGGCAGTTAGTGATAACTGAAATACATTGGTTCTCACACAACCAGAGGTTATTTTAAACCGAAATTTTGATTAGGTGACTGTTATTCACTTGATTTCTTCAAAATGGTTGCAAGTAGTATGATTTTTCAATTCTAAAATCATGAACATACTACTCAGATTAAATGATTTCTTAAAAGGATTTTCAAGAGATTCACAAAAACCATTCATTGATGGACTATGAATCAAAATGTCCACTGATTCACCTCTCATAGGAGTTAACACACCTAGAAGTGATGAGGACAGAAACTTAAACTCTTAAGGAATTGATGGCTTCATGTACAATATTGTCTGAAAACAAGTTCAAACTGATAGATCGGGTGATATGAAGAGAAGTTCTTTAGTACATAGTGAGATCTTCCAAACAAGGGGAGGAAACTAAAGTTATTTACTTCAGGGGAGGTTATAATCTCAGAGAAGGAAATAATTGCCCAGAAAAGGAAGAATAAACCAATATATGGAAGGAGAAGACAAGAGCATACAAGATGATGATGTACAGGTTGAAAATGATTAGAACAGATCAAATATCTAGAAGGGATGAAGCATTTCTAAAGGAGAAAGTTCTATCTAGATCAAACGATGGAAAGATTCAATTTCAGTTCATTATGTTTGTTTATCACTTGCAAAGGCATGCTGATAGATGATTTCACTTGTTGAAATCATTGCCTCTTACAATTCCTCCATCCAAGGAAATTGCACCATCTTTTGGTACAATGTTTTGATATTGCTGAAGTCAAAGAAGAACAAAGCAGATGAGTTCAGAATAGAAGAATAGTTCAGATTCATGAAGTGTTTGAAAGATCTTCACAAGTCCTCATTTAATTCAGAAAAACATGTTTGAATTAATTCACATGTTTAGGGGAGGATTGTTGGGAATTAAATATTTTGAAGTTAGAGTATTAGAAATTACTCTAAGTCAAAGGTACTGCTAGTACATCAAGGTACTGCTAGTACATCAAGGTACTGCTAGTTCATGATCAAGGTACTGCTAGTACATCAAGGTACTGCTAGTTCAAGTTGAAGGTACTGCTGATCAGTGACTCATAGGATAAGATCGAAAAGATATTTATTGTATTTTGGTCAAACATATACGGTAGATAATATCTTACTCCATGTGCTTAGTTAACAAGTTGTATACATAGATACATGTTGTATCTTATGTACTGACACCAATATGAATAAGTTAAACAAGTAAGTCGGTCAAGACTTTTAAGCAATTTGTAAAGATCTTTTGCAACTATAAAAGAGATCTTAGTCTAGTGAATATGTGTGAATATCTGTTAAGACATAGAACAAACAAAAATAACATATTACAAATCTAGAAGTATAAGATTCAAGGTTCTGTAACCCTAGTGATAAACACAATATCACTCATATTATTTGGAATAATATTGAATCGTTTAGTGAAATACTTTCTTTGTTCATTGTTAAGTAACAAATATAATTCTTCCATTTCCATAACATACATAACCTTCTAAGTGTGGTTAAGTAAATTCCGCGTACTTAATCATATTAACTCAATATATCTTATACACAAAGACACAAGGTTTAACCACCTTAACCGTGTATCAAACAAGAGGACCTCCACAGGATCTACCCAAGGACAATTCCCATAGTTTAGAACTAGAAAGTCCTAGGTATGATACAAAAAAGGAGAAATGAAATGAAAGGAGAAAGAAGGGGTTGAAGAATTAAAAAGAAAAGCAAAGAAAAGGGTGAAAAGAAATAGCCCTCCATTTGTTCAACCTTAGGGCAGACACCGGGTTCAATTCATAATCTACTGGTTGACTGAGCATCACCGGTATTGAAGACAAAAGACGTCATGGACCCAGTGACGCACTGCACTAAACCTTCTAGCCACTCAGGTGTCTCTCAAAAGGCACTTGTTTCATTTCACACGGAGAACCCTTCATCATCTATCGACTTCTCACTACGAGATGTGTTGATATTGAAAAGGAGGCACTCTGCTCCACGCCTCCGACGACCAAACAAATGTGCACTAATCGAGTCTAGAGCCATGAGATTCATCAAAGATCTCTTAGGAACACTTAGTATTACACTATTGTTCTACATCATGGGCAGCAGTTGTAAAATTAAGGAGAGTCCTTCGCAGATCTTAGCAATCTGCCAAGAACATTCTTGAGAGAATTCACAATTGTGATTCTCATTGATAGAATGGAAATCCTGCCAGGGTAACATCAAACAACCCTGACAGCAGGTCACTTTGGTAACTCCTTGTGGGTTACGCTTAGTGTGTGCTCCAAAACGGTCTACAATCGTGGGGTGATCTCCAGCGGCTCACTGAATCATGGGTGCACTTCGGTGTGTTCGTGTTAGCCCCTTCGGGGGTATCCAGTTCAGAATGGCCTGGGCAAGGATTAAAGAAAGTCTTCACACTATGCTATTGACGATCTCGAAGTCTGAGCCTGTAAGTGTCGGTTGGTTCGTGTTGCTGCTGCTGCTGCGGGGGAGCTTGAAGACCTGGAGTTCAACCACCATCAAGACTCCACCTTGCTCATATTCCAAAGATGTGTTCTCACAAAGACTCAGAAACAACAAAAGTTCAACAAATCTTAAAGAAAAGTCAAAGTTCAAGCACTACAACCTTATACAAGTTAAAGATTAAAGATGTGAGAACCAATTGAAGAACGAAAATCAAAAGATATATGAGCATGGTGGAGAAGACGTGAAGACACCAGTAGCAAAGACCATTGGAGAACGGCAGATCAATACCATATCATATCATGTCAGAACAAGAACGAAAGAACAAAGATTATGAAGATGTCTGAAGCCCAAGAAGCAAAGATGACGTCGAGCAACAAAGATGACCAAGACTTAGGGGGAGATTGTTAGGAACGTCTTTTATGTAGTATTTCAAGTCATGGTCATGTACGCCTAATATGTTGCTCAAATATGGATTCTATGTTTGTAATTAGAGGTGCGGTCCATTAGGAGTCCATGAGCCGGCCATTTTAGTTAAATTCTTCTAGAAACTCTAGCACATGGGATGCCCTAGATTGTTGCCTATAAATAGAAGGCTTGGGGTCTCATTTGCTTTGTTGGTTTTCATTCTTAGTGCGCAAGCTCTGTTGAATTGTTTAGTGAATGTGAATCATCCGACTTCTCTTTCTCTTAATCTCTTCTCTATCAATCTCTCTTCTCTCGTATTTACTTTACTCATTGTTAATCTCTTTCGTAGCTTAATAGTAGTTGTTATCGTGGTTTATCTAGTTGAGTAGATTGTGTGTTTACGTTAATTACTAGGACCTACAAGTAATTACAACACAATGCTCCCACTGGATTTGACAACATTGTAAGTGTTTCATAACCAGTAAAAGCAAATAGTGTGCTATTTACTTTCCTACACATTTGAGAAAACCCATACGTAATAATTACTTAGGTACTAAAAGAATGTATTCTACTTTGTAAATGATGGACTATCCATCAATGCAATTAACTTGAAAAATTGGGCGTGCAATTTCTTCCTTAATAGGTCTACCATCCCCACAATGGTATGTAACACCTTTAAATGGTCAAAACAAAACATCTAGATAAGATATACTAGTTTTTCTTTTACCATTTTTGTGGTAATTAGTCTAGGTTCTAATTTAATAACTCATAAAAAATTACACATGTTTTCCAGCTAACCAAATGTCATATTTGTTATATGAGAATTCAATTACTGAAAGAGGGTAATTAAATCTCTATGGAAAATGTGCAATTCTCTTAACTATTAAGGTTGCTATGAGTTATGTATTTAGAATTTAGACAATTCTAATTTTCCTATCATATCTTTCTCTTTTATGAAAAAGAATAGGATTAAGTCTCACGCTTCTCTCATGGAAAGGAGACTAGGTTTATCCTTTTAGTAAAATTGACTCTAGCCAAAAACCCCTATGGGTGTAGATCAATTTACCAATAAAAGAATATCCCACGTTTACGGTTTAATGTTGCATTAATACATTAAAAGAATTTACAAAATTCAATTTTAGTATTTTCGATAATAAATCTTTAAGAAAATTAAATACCCATTGGTTTATATTCATATGAACCATAGAATTTTCTTAAAGCTTGGATCCTAATTGACATAATTCCATTACATCAGTTGATCTGCTAGTAATGAAAGTATTCAACAAGGTAATTGTCGAACAATAATTGGTAAACAATTTCCAATTCCTAGATCTTTATGGGATTTATATTGGCAAACAATTTCCAATATAAGCATGTTTTATCCCCATCTTATGCCTTGAGTCCAAGCTCTCACTTACAACTCAATTTAAGTTGTCTAATTTAAAAAAATGCAAATTAACATAGTTTCATTACATCAGTTGATCTGCTAGTAATGAAAGTATAAATTTACCTTTCCATTGCAATCTAGTCCAAGCTCTCACATGACGTAAATTATAACTTCAAGTGTTTTTTAATTAGATGGCATTAACTTAGTTTTAAAGGGTACTAGTTTTGATGTTTATAATCAAAATATATACGAAGAAGCATGCATACATCTTCGTATCACAAGTTTAATAAAACCTTTTTATTTACCAATTCATTAAGATCAAATTTACAAACGTTTTCAATTGAGGTATTGGATTCACCAATCAAAGAATTTACCTTTAATTATCATCCATTATATCGTACTTTTGCATAAGTCTAAAGACTTAGTGTTTCGGATAATTACCACAAAGTGGCGCATGGAATTAAAGCTAATTCACCCTTAAGGTGATTTTGTACATAAAATAGTCGTACTTGGTAGCTCCAATTTGACGCACAAAGGAGCGTAGAAACAAAGGTCAGCACGAAGCTTATTAAAAACTCGTTCCTACTTATACCCCTCTTATAGTTTGTCACAATTGGGTGAGCCGTTCGTACTATTGGTACAAAACTCAACAATCAATTAAAACACTTTGAAAATTTAACTCTTCGAAAACAATTCATTGTTTCACCATTATTTAGTCCATATTATTTTTCTATTCAAAATTACTTTTTTTCGTTTATAAACATGTCTTTACAATAAATAAACAAAAAACAAGTAATACAAATAAAAAATAAAACAACTAAATAAACTTACATAACATAACAATTAATTATGTAAAAAAACATGTAGCCACATGCAAACCTAATTCGATAAAATCTATTAATAATCAATTCTAGGTTTATATTGTATATATTCAACTAAGACTATCACTTACAAAGGTAAGTGAGCCACATGCATCGACGTATCGATTGCGTTAGTCATAACTAAATATACACCACATAGCACGTAATTGATTACTTAATATATTGGAGTCTTCCCCAATTCGACATCTATCAATTAAATTACATGTGTAAAACTTAACCATTAATTCATATAGCAAATTTAAACAATTTAAATTATATCGACAATAAATCCATACCAAACATGCACGTTTTCATGGATTATACATAACAATTATTCACGTATTGTCTCAAGATCGCATACTTAAACACATAAACATAACATGTTAATCCTAGGGTTCCTAATCAAATCAAATTACCAAACACAAACCCTAAAAATAATAATAGAGAGCAATCGGCCCTAAATTAAAAATTAGGGTTCGATTGGGATAAACCCTAAAATCGACCAAACATGTTAAAACACAATTCAAGATTTGTTTTTTATGCGTTTTGGTAATATAACAACCCGAAATTTTTCCATGGTCCTTACCCATTGTTTGTATCGAGTCATTGTAGGCCTAGAATGTAGCACGTCGCGGCTTGGCACAATAATTAGTTTAAAAACGCGAATTAAATTAATTTTGACACATCGGGACAAGAATAAGCATATTTATAGTCGTTTTGAGTGGAAAATTATTCTAAAAATAATGAAGCAACTTGAATGAACCCGAGAATGGTGATGACACATTTTTTTCTAACCTCGATTGAGTTTCGTCAAAAATAAGCAAGAAAACGTCATATTTTGTTTTACAAACGTATTTGTTATCAAATTTTACGGAAAAACGTTTCTAAGATGATTGGTGACGGTTAAAAACTTATTCGGAGACGTTTAATATTTTTCGTGAACAAAAACAAGTAATCTCGGAAAAGTTTACTAAGAATTCACCACTAGTCCTTGCACCGACTCCTCATACGAAAATAAATATAACAACAAGGGCCTAGTTACAATTTACGGGTTACTCGTATATTATAACCCTAACCACAAAAACCCTCATTCATATTATATCATCTTCATCTTCAACCTCACTCTCCCTCCCTCTCTATTGCCGCCGCCGGCCACACCCACAACACAACCACCGCCACTCCTACAACCACACCACCACCACCAACGTGACCCTCTCACTCTCCTCTCTCTGTTACTGTAGCACACGTGCCACCCACAACACCACCACCTCTCGTTATTTTACTCCGCCGCCACCAAAACCAACCCACCATCATCTTTATGCTCTAAACCTATAGATCTATTGAAGAAACGGTAAGAACACGCGTTTTACGCGTGGGTTGACTCGTTCACGAGTCAAACTCGTGGTTTCTTGATATTTTTCGGGTTAAAAACATGGGTTTAAGGTTTTAAACTAATAAAAAGATGGTTTGGTATCGATATAGTGTCGGGTGTGTCGTGTTTTTCGTGGTGTCAAGGTGAAACCGTGAGCTAAGGCTCACGGCATATTGATGTTCTTGATGTTGTTCAGATTCTTGTTACTACTCTTTTGTTATTATTCTTGTTGTGTTGATTTTTGGTCGAAACCATTTTTGGTTTGATGGTGTACTCGTGGTACCGAGACCCATTGGGTTCGTTTGGTTGATGTTGCGTCGTGAAAAGCTTGTGCCGAGAGTCCGAGACCCTCATGGTCTCGACAATGCTTATGGTTATTAAAAACTACTATTAATGTTGTTGTTGTTTGGTTTCATTGGTGGATTTGTGAGGCCGAGACCCCATAGGGTCCATTCGGTTTGAGTTATGGCAAGAAATTTAAACCGAGACCCGTATGGTCTCAGCGATGTTTATATTTGTGTTTTTGTTGTTGAGCCATATCGAGGGGAAGAGAGAGTCGAGACATATTGTCTCGACCGATTGTTATTGTTTGATTTTTGAGCTTGGTATTATGGCAGTGAAGTAGGAAAGCCGTGACTATAAAGTCGCAGCCAAAATAATATTGATAATATTGATTGATGAATATTGGGAATAGATTGTGTGACGATTACTAGTTGACGGGGAATAGGTTAGACGTGAGTCGTAGTCGACCACGAGAGATTGAAGTTGATTGCGATAATGAGGCTAATTTTATGATATGTTGCAACTTGTGAGTTTTGTGCCACGTCGGTGTCACGTTGACTTTTAGTCCTTGTTGATTCCGACAATGCCATAAATGAATATTTATATATTGTTGGACTTGATTTATTATATAAGCCGAGAGTGATGACTCGGACTCGTGACTCGAAACAAATAATAACTCAAAACCAATTTATTCAAAAACTTATAAACATATATATAAAACAAGAAAAGTAAACAAATAAAAATGTCTCATATAACGAATATTGAATAACTGGTTTATTTAATATTTAAGCGAAGCTAATAACTTAAAATGGAAAGTTTTATAATAAAGAGTTATTAAATGTTTCGAGGGCACGCAAGACAAGAGGTATTATTAGAGTAGTATTGAGGATATTATAGGATTAATGTCAAGTTGACGAAGAGGATAAGTAACCGATCATTCGTTCAAGTAACATATTAAGTCTTAAGGTTTTATCACTAAATTTTCAGGTTGTCGTAGAGATTGTTTTGGGGTATTGCTTCAAATTGTCGTGTTGCTATATGAAGTTTACTTTGAGTCGTTTACGTCTTGGTCGTTTTGCTTGGCGTGTGTTCACTTGAGTCATGTCGTGTCACCACTACACACCCGTCGATACCAAACGCTAGTAACTAATATGAGAAAGAGATTTTGGTATTTAAAATGGAATCTACTCGGGGTAGTTAACTTTTGGAACTTCTACATTTGGAGATTATGTTAAGGCGAATTTACATTATTAGGTTGTGCCGAGTCCGTGAGTGCCGATACTTGAGAGCTGCCGAGTACTTTACTTCTGTAGATCTTGTTGTGCTTTGCTTGCTTGAGGTGAGTTCTCGTAGCCCCTTTTTCATTATGTTTTTTCCTTGGGGGAAAATGGTACTCAAATGATATTTTAACTGTTTTCATGCTGTGATACAATGTTTTCATGATTTTGGACAATATGTGCGTTTGATTGCAATATGTGCCCTGTTGTGTGAATCAAATTGTGTGGACAATATCTAGGTAATTAGCATGGTGTGGATTTATTTTGTTGTTTATCACTTAAGACATTAAGTTTGTGTAACAACTTCTGACTTAATTTCATGACAGTTCTTGTCTGATGAGTTGTGAAATCAAGTTAGATCCAAGTTGTTACATAGCTTAATGTTTTGGATGATAGAACTAAATTTGTGCGGTTTCTATATTGCGTGGGTATTATGTGTGTTGATGCGATTACATGCTGTGACGTGTTTTGTTTTGTGCAACCGTATTTAGCAACCTTGTGCAACCGTATTTAGCAACCTTGATGTATAACTTTGGGGAAGTGACACCCAGTATATAACTTTGGGAAAGTGACACCCAGTATATCATTTTGGGAATATGGAACCCAGACTATGTGTGGATCAATTATGCGTATTTGCCGTCAGTGATAGGTTGTGGTCTTTACTATGTGCTCATATTCGTATATCTTGCTCACTATTGTCCTAAGCTATTTTTCACAGCATCGTGGGTCAACTTTTAAACCTACGAGCTCACCAACTTTGTGTTAACGTTTTCTAGTACCATTTTCAGGTGTTATTGAAGCTGCTTAGAAAGTTGAGTATTGACTGGCTTAGCAAGACTTAAGACAAGACCTTCCCGGGTTATACCTCGTGGAGTTGCATTTGATATTCCCTAGTGACGTCGTTTAATCTTGAGACTTACGTTTATCTTGGATCTTTGTACGCATCCCGGTTGTGGGAGTTTGCGACTTTTATCTGTCTTATGATATACATTTAGTATTTCTTTATTGTGACACCTTGTGTTCTTGACTATGAGGTCATACCCCGTGAATGCCATTCCGCTGCGCCATTTTTGGGGTGTGACAGGTAATTAATTACACATTATCCAAGGCTCGTGATACCACTGTTGGAATTTTAATATCATGACAATCATAAATAAAACACATAAAGCATCAAAGTAATAGCGAAAGCGAGTAGGATCAAATAACATGTAAATTAATTAACCAATAATAAAAGTATGCGTACCTTAATGATTCTAGCAAAATAAGAATCAATCCAAGCAACCATAGTGATGAACCCTAATTAGGGTTTATAAGAATTACACGAATTGTCCTTTACCGATTTTGCAATTCAATCCAAGAATCAAACAATAATGTGTTTGATTCACGTTCTTGTACACACGTACTAATACCAAGTAAATGATTATGCTAGTAAAAGAAACACAAAATAATTTGTTTGTTCAAAACAAACCAATTGAAACCCTTAGGGGTGTTTGTTCGATCGACAATAGCAAAGAAAAGAGAAGAAAACTTTAGGGTATTAGCAAGTGCACAAGAGGTACAAAAGAATGACCCTAAGGTTTGTCTATATAGGATGCAAATCTTGGAGTCCAAGTTAGATTAGGATTAGGAAATCCTAACCCTATGGCCGGTCGATCTAGGTCCCTTAGGGGATTCTAGAACCTCCTTTGATCTTCAATATTCCATCTATAAAACTTTTCTTTTATTCTTCTAACGGTCGTTAGTCATTATCCGTTAAATACTAACGGCCGTTATGTGTTTTGTGTATATAATAATTAAATATAACTTTTTATAAATAATTATTATTCATTTACTCTTCATACGTAAAGTGTGCAATCCCGTGATTTCGAGTTCGATCCTAATATACGACTACTAAAATAATGTCCATAAACTAACAGTTATTGTTGACAAGTAAAAGAGATAAAGAAGGATTAATTGTATTGAGATATTGCTTTTGTGATGATTTACATTAGAAGAAAATAGCAGAAACTTATAAAAGATTACAAGTTGAATAAAAAGAAAACATAATAAAACTTTGGCTGGAAATATGGCTAGCAATGAGCTGGCGGATCCTCTAATTTGGAGATGAGTGTAACTCAATCTTGACTGACCCCTAAATTATTTCTTTTTTCTAACAGCCCCCTTCAAGTTGAACAGTAGGATCTCCAAAATTCAACTTGTCCAAGCAATTGTTTAAGATTCTGCTTCCGACAACTTTGGTTAAAATATCTGCCAGTTGGTCTTCAGATCGGACAGATGGTAGTTCAATGATATTAGCTACAAGTTTCTCTTTGATGAAATGCTTGTCCACCTCTATGTTTTTTGTTTGATCATGTTGCACGGGGTTTACTGAGATTTGAATTGCAGCTTAATTGTCATACATGATCTTGCTTGTCTCTTTCAGAGGGAACCCAATTTCAGTTAGAATTTTTCGTATCCATAAGGCCTCTGCCAATCCCCTTGTTATCCCTCTGAATTCGGCTTCAACACTTGAGAGAGCGACCACCTTTTGTTTTTTACTTCTCCAAGTGACTAGATTACTACCAACCAGAGTGAAGTAACCTGACGTGGATCTTCGGTTTCCTTTATCTCCTGCCCAATCTGCATCAATAAACACTTGAGTGTTTAAATGGCCATTTGATTTGAAAAGTACTCCATGACCAATAGTTCCTTTGAGATATCTTATAATCCTTAAGGCTGTCTCCATATCAGTAACTTGTGGCTAGTGCATGAATTGGCTTATTACTCCTAGTGCATATGCTATATATGGACGGGTGTGTGCGAAAGATATATTAGCTTCCCCACTATTCTCTGGTATCTGTTCCTGTCAGCTAACTCCGCTCCTTTATCCATGTAAAGTTTTTGGTTTGTCATCATGGGAATTTCAGCTGGTTTGCAATCAAGCATCCCAGTTTCCGCCAATAAATCCAGAATATATTTCTTCTGAAAAATGAAGATCCCCTGTCTTGACCTTAATACTTCAATTCCAAGGAAGTATATAAGTCTTCCTAGATATTTCATTTCGAATTCTGTAAATAAGCCTTCTTTCAATTTTGCCATTTCTTCTTTGTCATTTCCTGTAATAATCATATTGTCAACATAGATTATTAAACAAGTTACCAGCTCTCCTCTTCGTTTAAGAAACAAGGTATGGTCCGAGTTACTCTGTCTAAACCCGTATTTTTTCATTGCTATGGTAAAATTCCTAAACTACGCTCGGGGAGATTGTTTTAGTCCATACAATGACTTGTTCAGGCGACAGACTTCACCATTTTTAAAGTTATGTGAGAATCCGGGTGGTGCTTCCATATAAACTTCTTCTTTTAGTTCTCAATGTAGGAAAGCATTTTTAACGTCAAACTGGTGAAGTGGCCACCCTTCATTTGTAGCTATAGAGAAGAGAACCCTGATTTTGTCAAGTTTTGCAACTGGAGAGAATGTTTCAGAATAATCGATCCCATATGTCTGAGTGTAGCCTTTAGCAACTAGTCGGGCCTTATACCTCTCAATCATACCATCCGACTTATATTTCACTGTATAGACCCATCGACATCCAACTGGTCTCTTTCATTGTTGCAGAGTACACTTTTCCCATGTTCCATTCTTTACCATGGCTTCCATTTCGATCTCCATTGCATTCTTCCAGTTCTTTGATTTCAGGGCTTGTTCTACATTGGAAGGGATATCTTCAGAACATATAGTTGCAACAAATGCTTTTGCTTCCTGAGATAAGTCTCCTCTAGCTATGTTGGCCATGGGATTTTTTGAACTTATGGACTCCTTTTCTAGGGAATATCTTTTTGGTAGAACTCCCCTGTTTGCTCTTGGTGGTAATACATATCTTTCATAAACTTCTTCTAGTTGGGGTTCTTCACTTTCCTGTAACACCTCAACATTTTGTCCTGTTTCTTCTTGACCAGACGCATTAAGATCATCAGTAGATTCAATGTTTGCAATTGATTCAGAAGAATCACTTACCTCGGGTATCAGGTTGGGAGGAGTCACTTCGGTGGCACTCATGTTTGGACTAGACTGTATAGGGTTTTCAGGTGATTCGTTGTTGGTACTGTGATTGTTGCAGTTTCTTTCTGGTGTTATGACATATTTCAACCAACTCAGTGAGTCAAACTCTTCCTCCCCCCTGACAACTGTGTTGGGAGGAGTAATAGTATTTGGTTTCGAGAAAGTCACAATTGATGTTGGTGTACATGTGACGTGTCTTAGGATTATAAAATCTATACCCTTTTTGGTTAGCTCCTTAACCAACAAAGACACATCTTTCAGCACATGCATAAAGTTTACTTCGATGAGATTTTGGTATGTGGACAAAAGCTATGCAACCAAAGACTTTGGGTTCGAGTGTAAGGACAGGAGGGAGTTTAGTAAATTCTTCCAAGGTTTTCAAGGGGGTTTTGAGGTTGAGAATTTTGGTGGGAAGGCGATTGATAAGGTAGGTAGCTGTAGCTAGGGCTTTTGGCCAAAAGACTTTGGGAACCCGTGATTCAATTAGAAGAGCTCTCATCATTTCTAACAGAATACGGTTCTTTCGCTCAGCCATACTATTTTGTTCCAGAGTGAGAGGGCAGGTAGTTTGGTGAACTATCCCTTTTGACTGAAAGAATTGTCTCATTTGTATGTTAATGATTTCCCCCCCCCATTATCAGATCGGAAAATTTGGATGTTTTTTCGAAATTGAGTTTGAACCATAGTCTAAAAAATGGTGAACCTATCAATGACTTCAGATTTATTTTTTAAGAAATAAATCCATGTCATCCAAGTACAATCATCCACAAATATTACGAAAAAACGAAAGTTTTGCCCCCCAATAGTGGGAGCGGGACCCCAAACATCTGAATGAATCAATGAAAATGGCACATCAACTCTTGTGTTATTTGATTTAAAGGTTTGTCTGTGGCTTCTGGCCAATACACATGTTTCACAAGGAGACGTATTACTAGAAGGAAAATTTTTAGGAAACAAAATATGTAAATAACCCGTGGATGGATGTCCCAATCTTCTATGCGATAAACATGCTTCTTGATCTACTGTTCCATGAGCAAGCATCACAATACCACTTTGAGTCACCTCATCCACATTAAACAGTCCTTGTCTTTCAGTTCCACGCCCAATGATATGTCCCGTCATGATATCCTGTAAAATACAAAAGGTAGGTTGCATGAGAACCGAGCAATTAAGTTCTTTCGTAACATGGCTTATTGAAAGAAGTTTATGTGACAGTGAAGGCACATATAAACAATTAGAGAGTCTAAGTGTTGACGAGATCTCAATTGTTCCTTCGGTTTTTACATCCATCTTTCCACCATTTGCCGTTTAAATATTTGATTTTCTGGGTTCGGTTGAGGAGATAAGGTCGGCCAAATCATAAGTCATGGTATCGGTTGCCCCACTATCAAATATCCATGACTCATCTTCTTTGTCATCATAATTTTGAGACACGTTTATAGACCCATTATAATTTGATCGATCATTGCACCTTTTAAAACTTTCGATTATAAAATCTATTAATTCATTATTCTTTATATGAGAGACTGAACTGCAATTATTTGTTAGATAAACTGGGGTTTTCGAGAGTTTGTCTCTCTCAACCCCAATACCTGTGCAACAGAAGTCATCTTCTTCCTTATTCACGGCTGCTGTTATCCCTCAAAAACCTTTTCCAGTACCTTCTTTGTTGCTGGTGCAAGGTTGGCTGGTAGGAAACCCCCTCTTCTCATTCTCCGATTTAGGGTTTTTGGTGCCCTTTTGTGGACATCGGTCCACCAATCGGGATACCCAACAATCCGAAAACACTGTGCCTTGGTGTGCTTGGTCATACCACACTCTTCACAGGTAAGATGTGATTTATCTTCTTTGATGAACGGTTTCTTCCCATCATTCCGACGATAGCCTTTGATTGCTAGACCGACACCTTCCATCTCACTGGAACCAGCGATAAGTTCGGTGGATATGCCCTGAGATTCATTGCTCGTTGCTCCTAGAATACTCTGGTGAGCGGCTTCTTTGCGAACGGTGGCATAAGCGGTCTCCGCGGATGGAAGAGGGTCAAGTCGGAGTATTTCGTGTTTAATCAGGTCGAACTTCCGATCCAGTCCATGAAGAAACTGGAAAAGCTTTTGTTCAGATCTGAATTTTGAATATATTTTGATATCTTTAGCACATGTCATGGGGTTTGGATCGATTCTATCGATTTCTCCCCAAACCCCTTGAAGAGCGATCCAGAACTCTTCGAGAGATTTCTCATTTTGCTTGAGTTCATTGGCTTTTACATGAAGATTGAATATCTGTAACTTATCTTTTCCACTGCTATATGTGGTTACCAGGGCATCCCACAATGCTTTTGCAGTGGGGTACTCGGTAAGGTTGCCGGCTATTACAGGTTCGATGTTTTGTATGAGCCA
The DNA here is from genome assembly GCA_021014915.2 of Artemisia tridentata subsp. tridentata. NCBI lineage: Eukaryota > Viridiplantae > Streptophyta > Magnoliopsida > Asterales > Asteraceae > Artemisia > Artemisia tridentata. The sequence goes on from CP139505.1 coordinate 158,102,949, forward strand.
TGAGAACACGATTAAATCTTCTTGTTCCCATGTATCGTAAGTTTCACTTGTTTTTTCTGGGGGTTCTGTGGTAATATGGGACATTAATGCTTTTGATTTGCCTCCAATAGCAACTCGGATCATCCGGGTCCATAGAGCGTAATTTTGGCTGTTCAGTTTGAGATTGATTTGAAGGTTATCGGATAATTTTGGGTTTTGTGATTGTTGGTTGATATTATTTTTCAGGAGGTTTGCTAATTGGATAGCAAGATCAGACCCAGAGCTGCCGTCTCCGGACATGGTGGCTCAAGGTTTTTTTTTTTTTTTTTTTTTTTTTTTTCCCGATGGTTTATGAAGGTGATTGATGAACTCAAATAAGTACATTTTATTACTATCATTTATCCTAATTATTTGACTTGTTTTATTATATTATGTATGAGGATTGATACTTAATCGTTTACTTTTGTAATTCTCAGGTAAAAACAAGCATTTGGTGAAACTTGGCGATTTTGGACTAATTATGGAGCAAAACATGCAAGAAGTTAAGAGTCTACTGAAATGTACAAGATCAAGACAAATCTGCTCCAGATGCGCCGCATCTCACATATTACATACGGCGCATCACTATCCAGATTTCACCAGATACGATCCAAGATACAAGAGGACATGCGCCGCATCTACTTATGGAGTTACGCCGCATCTTCTGGCGGTGTACGAATATTCCTGAATATATTAATCTTGGACCCCACGCGAAGTTAAGTCAATGCGCCGCATCTACTTACTAGATGCGCCGCATCTTACCCTCAGACAGAAACTATAAATACCCCAAAGACTAGACGAGTTAAAGAGTTCCGAAGTTCGACAGAAGACCGAAGTACAGAAACCTAGGACGAATTCAGACGAATAGGCAGCACAAGACACACCCAAACAAAGATACAAGAGCTGTAAGAAGGTGCTGCATGTGTTTAATTCATTAAGTAGTTTTGTTTTATTGTGTTAGTAAACTTTAATTCATCAAGATTGGTGGCTTGTGTAATGTGACAACGGAAAGATTGCACTCCCTTAAAACTGCTTTCTCATTAATTAAAGTTTATATGTTGATGTCTTTGGTGACTTTTATTAGTGCATTGATAACCTCTGTGTCTAGCTGAGCGTTGATCGGGTCGCCATGCCTCTGCCCTCGCCTATTTATTAGATCGCCTATGCATTCTATCGTCTGTAGAAAAGTAGGAAGAAAGATAAATAGGATAGTCATAAGTAATCATTAAGGGTTTACTCGCCGATAAGATTAGAACCAACGAGAAAGGACTTAATCTCGGTGCGTTGCATCGAACTATACACTTCATATAAAACTAGCAATAAAACAAGTGACAAACTACTTATCTATCAGGACAGATCTTCTTATTGTCTCGAGTATTTATCTGTGTACGTGTGTGCTATTCGCTGATTCGTGCCTATTGGTTTAGTTTATTATTTAATTGCAACCAAATCGTGCCAGTCTCTCAGGCTGAACCCCCTTGCGTTAGAATAGGTTGTATAGCTAACTTAATATATTAAAATACTGATTAGAATAACTAGATAATACGTTCCACTCTTAGTGATCGACACTCTACTTACCATTATATTCATACTGACCGGATACACTGCTCGTTAAGTGTGTGTGTTATTGATAAGTCGGCTAAATATAAATTTAAAACTTGAGTAGGCATTAATACTGCTAAACCGCAATGACACATCGCACCGCATCAAGTTTTTGGCGCCGCTGCCGGGGATTGAATTGTTATTATCTGTTAATTTGATTAGTATTTTAATTAGGTTTTTAATTTTTTTTTTATCTAACCGCTAATTTTGTTGTGTATTAGATTAATTTGCATTCATTGTATTATTTTGCATATTTTCTGTTTTGTGTGTTATTTGTTTGCTTTTCTTTGTGTTTATTTTCGTTTGTGTTTTTATTTTTCGTATTTTCTGTGTTCTGCTATCGTTGTACTGAGCTAAATCGAACGATACGGCGCATCTGATCTCTCAGATACGGCGTATTGCGTTTAATTTTTATAAAATACAACGCGTTTAATTAATTCGATACGACGCATCTTTTCCCCAAGATACGGCGTATCTGTTTTTGATAAAAAAAATTTCTAAACCCTAACGAGATACGCCGCATCTGTTTTTACAGATACGGCGCATTAATTATTAAAAACAGTTTTCGAATTCGTTAAATAACGAAAAGCGACGCATCGATTTTGTCGATACGACGCATCTTTACTGATAGTCAAAAATCTTATATTTTGAAACGTAACGAAGTAACGGCGTATTAGTTTTTGCTGATACGGCGCATTAAAATTTTTTATAAGTATAACTAATTTTTGATTATTTAAACATACGGCGCATTTGATTTATCGAGCGCGGCGTATTGCTTTTCTGAATAAAAGTCTGATTTATTTTTAACGTATTAAGATACGGCGTATCCCATTTATAGGATACGGCGCATCAACAGCAGATATCAGAAGCTTTTATTTTACTTTGATCGTTTCACCCTTCTTTTGCACGAGTAAGTTTTATTTCAGGAAGATGGACGATCCGGATATTACAATGGAAGAATATATCAAGCTTATAGAGGAAAGAGCCTTGAGCAATAATCAGATGTATGATTGGCAAAGAGCAAGATATGGTGCACAAGTCATTGAGACGAAAGAAATCACTATGGAAGAATACTTGATTTTAGGGAATGAAAAGTCAAGGAAAGAAAGAAACAAATTGCCATTTCAACACACTTGGTGTATGTCAAATGATGATGAAGAAGATTCATATACCTTGAAACCAATTCCGGCAATTGTTCTTGATAGTACTTTTTCTCCGGAGATTGCACAAGATGATGAGTATACGGAACCTTACGTTGAAGAATATTCTGCAATCGTATTACCACCATTAGACAATCTATCGGATGAAGATGAAAAGTATTCTAATTTTGATTTCGAACCATTTGACGCCATAGTTTATGATGACATACCTCAACCAGATTTTGACCAAACGAGGGATTTTGAAGAAGTCTGGGATTACTTAATGAAGGATGAAATTCGGGACGATGCTGAAATTGCAAGACCACTAGTTGAAGATAGAGATTCACTCGATGAATTGGAGTCACTTAAAACACAAAGTGGTACAAATTTATTTTATATTATTAATCCCGTTGCTAATAACCTTGCTAGTTTTCCTAAACAGGTTGCAAAACAAAAGAATGATGAGGTCAAGTTTATTACACTACGTATTGAAGCACCTGTAATCAACCCGTATTTGGTGGAGCTCGAAGAAGAATTTGGTGATGAGCTCTTAAACATTTCTATGATTGATGAAGATGATGGTCTCGACCCTATGAAGTATATAGAGGAACTCGAACTTTTACTTGCCAAAGACCCTTTCTCATATTCTGCGGAAGTCAAGGGACGCCTTACTACCAAAGAGACTAACCAAGAAGAAAGGAGACTCATTTTTCCTCAACATACTACTCTTTCAGATGGAATGGTCAAGTCATCCAATTTATCAACCAAACCGGGTAAGGATAGGAATGATGTACATATATTGCCAAGGTATGATCTTTATTTATTTCTTCCATCTTTACTAGCAAATTTACACTCTTTTCGTGTTTATTGCTACTATCACCCGCACTTGATCCCAAGTGGGGGGAACAACACCCTTTTACACAGTAAATAAGGGTGGAGTCAGGCTCGTGACTCGAACAAAAACAAGCGCTTCGTGGGAGGCAACCCATGCTTAATTTTTATTATTCTGTTCTGTGTTGAGTCAGTCAGGCCGCAGCAGATACGGCGCATCTCAATTCCAAGATGCGACGCATCTCCTGCACTGGTCATATCTTTATTTTTCTGCATTTTTTATTTTCGACTTTAAAACTTTTTATCAGTTTATTTTAATGCGGCGCATCCCTGGTTAAGGATGCGACGCATCTTCTATTCTGATCCGTATTTATTCCAGGCTCGATACGGCGTATCTTCTTCCATAAGATACGGCGCATCGACTGACCTGATGATTTTTATTTTAATTTTTATGTTTTATTTTAACTAACTACTAATGTATTATGCAAGTTTGAACCTTTCTTAACTTAGGTGTGTTTTAAAGCCTTGGTGGTATTATAGATTCCTGCATTTCCTGTGGATACATTGATTACGAAGCTTAAACATTCTCATCCACAAGAAAGATGATTTTTGCTCTTATACAAATGGAGGATCATACCGAGCAAATCTCAGGGGAGTTTTTCTGTTCTAATTCTTTTATTTTCCAGTTTTTAACCTTTCATACAAACAACGAGGACGTTGTTTAGCTTAAGTGGGGGGATTGGAGAATTAGAACACTTAACACTTACTTGTCCTAAACTTTTCAAAATATGCTTAAAATGTGCTTAATATATCAAAACTTAAATTTTTTTAGCATGTTTTTGTTTAAAGTCTAAGTTGCATAGCTGCACACATGACGTTATTTTCAAAAATTGTGATTTTTCAAAATTCACAAATCTATGAGTGTGCCGGTGACTTGTAAACTTTAGAACTTGGCTTGTATACTATTCGAGACCACCATAATAAGTATTATTTATATAATTGGAATGACTTGTCTAAATTGGTAAAATTTCTAGGATTACACCCAAATAGCCTTATATGTTATGTGTTATTAGCTAACTACACTGGTTAGTTAACCCCCGTATAAACCCTTTTGTTACTCTCATTTTTAGAGTAAGATACCCCTAGAAAAACACTCAGAGCCATTCCTTTCATTTCTTACACCTTTGTTAAAATGTTTCGTTACACCCTTACACCTTAGCCTACCCTGTAGATTAAAATCCGTGGTTGGTTAATTGCTTTAGGCAAAGTGTGTTTCCTTACATTACCTGTGTTCGCGTGCGTAATTCATTATCTATGGTTAGGTCGGGAAATTGCACAATGCAATTGGAGTGAAAGTAAATATTGTATATCTTTGAGTTTATTTTTCGTGTGTTTACTACTTTCACTATTACCGTTATTTCTGAAGTCATGAAAAGTATGGAAAAATTATCCAGAATTATCTTTTTGGTGATGTGGTGAAATTTTACACATCTATGTTTATGTTTAAAAAAAAAAAAAAAAAAAAAAAAAAAAAAAAAAAAAAAAAAAAAATCGAAAAAAAAAGAAAAGAAAAAGAAAAAAAGAAGAAAGTTGGATGTTTGTTTTAACCAACGATGTAAAGTTATGTAAGTGGTCGATATCACCACTAATTGTTGTATGTTATATCTATGGATTGAATGGGAGTTGGCAGTTATGGGAACGCCAACTAAGGTTTATTCTTTGATTAAGATCTTGTTGAGTATAATTCGTGTCTACCTAAAGCGTGTGTTTCAAGTGTTAAAGCGTGAGTTATTCAATGATATGAGTCTTATTCATGGGATGGTTGGGATAGTGATTAACCACACTTAGGATTTTAATTTATTTGTTTTGTTTATTTTTCATTTTACACCAATTTATATCCCAAATATTATCCATACCCTATATTATTCTTTATCCAACCAAGCCTTTGATTTATTGAGATTAGGGATTTGAGCAATCTTAAGTATCGTAGTCGTGGATTCGGATATGTATTTATGATTTTGTCGCCCTTTTTGATATATTATTATTGGTGAAGTTTGGACCTATCTTTAGCCTATTCGAGTTAAGGATTTGAGCAATTGCAAGTATCGTGTTCGTGGATTCGATCATGTATTTGTGATTTTGTCGCCTTTTCTGGAATTTGAGATCGATAGAGATTAAGGAGAATAATTAACCCTTTAAGCCTAAAAACCCTTTTTACCGCTTTAGACTTGTTATTCCTTGGCTTTAGTGGGGGAGATGTGTATACTTGCCAAGCTTATGATAGAATATTCGTCACGACTAGACAGTTAAACGATTAGATTTGCTTTTATCAAATTATTTTATTTTACTTCTAATTCGTTAAGTGTTTGGTTGTGTGATTATGACAAAAACGAATACATGCTTAAATATAAAAATAAATCCTAATATCTTTTAGGATACATTTTCATAAGATTAGTTCTAAGGTTTACTTGGGGACAAGTAAAGTTCAAGTGGGGGGATATTTGATGAACTCAAATAAGTACATTTTATTACTATCATTTATCCTAATTATTTGACTTGTTTTATTATATTATGTATGAGGATTGATACTTAATCGTTTACTTTTGTAATTCTCAGGTAAAAACAAGCATTTGGTGAAACTTGGCGATTTTGGACTAATTATGGAGCAAAACATGCAAGAAGTTAAGAGTCTACTGAAATGTACAAGATCAAGACAAATCTGCTCCAGATGCGCCGCATCTCACTTATTACATACGGCGCATCACTATCCAGATTTCACCAGATACGATCCAAGATACAAGAGGACATGCGCCGCATCTACTTATGGAGTTACGCCGCATCTTCTGGCGGTGTACGAATATTCCTGAATATATTAATCTTGAACCCCACGCGAAGTTAAGTCAATGCGCCGCATCTACTTACTAGATGCGCCGCATCTTACCCTCAGACAGAAACTATAAATACCCCAAAGACCAGACGAGTTAAAGAGTTCCAAAGTTCGACAGAAGACCGAAGTACAGAAACCTAGGACGAATTCAGACGAATAGGCAGCACAAGACACACCCAAACAAAGATACAAGAGCTGTAAGAAGGTGCTGCATGTGTTTAATTCATTAAGTAGTTTTGTTTTATTGTGTTAGTAAACTTTAATTCATCAAGATTGGTGGCTTGTGTAATGTAACAACGGAAAGATTGCACTCCCTTAAAACTGCTTTCTCATTAATTAAAGTTTATATGTTGATGTCTTTGGTGACTTTTATTAGTGCATTGATAACCTCTGTGTCTAGCTGAGCGTTGATCGGGTCGCCATGCCTCTGCCCTCGCCTATTTATTAGATCGCCTATGCATTCTATCGTCTGTAGAAAAGTAGGAAGAAAGATAAATAGGATAGTCATAAGTAATCATTAAGGGTTTACTCGCCGATAAGATTAGAACCAACGAGAAAGGACTTAATCTCGGTGCGTTGCATCGAACTATACACTTCATATAAAACTAGCAATAAAACAAGTGACAAACTACTTATCTATCAGGACAGATCTTCTTATTGTCTCGAGTATTTATCTGTGTACGTGTGTGCTATTCGCTGATTCGTGCCTATTGGTTTAGTTTATTATTTAATTGCAACCAAATCGTGCCAGTCTCTCAGGCTGAACCCCCTTGCGTTAGAATAGGTTGTATAGCTAACTTAATATATTAAAATACTGATTAGAATAACTAGATAATACGTTCCACTCTTAGTGATCGACACTCTACTTACCATTATATTCATACTGACCGGGTACACTGCTCGTTAAGTGTGTGTGTGTTATTGATAAGTCGGCTAAATATAAATTTAAAACTTGAGTAGGCATTAATACTGCTAAACCGCAATGACACATCGCACCGCATCAGTGATTAACTGGTAAATGATGAGATCGCAACGCTCTCTGATACCATGTTGACAAGTAAAAGAGATAAAGAAGGCTTAATTGTATTGAGATATTGCTTTTGTGATGATTTACATTGGAAGAAAAGAGCAGAACTTATACAAGATTACAAGTTGAATAAAAAGGAAACATAATAAAACTTTGGCTGAAAATATGGCTAGCAATGAGCTGGCGGATCCTCTAATTTGGGAGATGATGTCGCTCAATCTTGAATGATCCCCAAATAATTTCCATAAACTAACAGTTATCAGTTTGGGTAATCGGTAAATTGATTATGTACATCTTTGTCCCAATTGGCGAAGCCATGAAGGGACCATGAAGGGTGGTGGCCCTCCTAGACTTTGGACCATTATTGTACATTTACTTATTTTTCATGTATAAAAATTTTGTTTTTAAGATTTAGTCTACCCATAAAAGACTTTAAATTCTTTTGGCCCTCCCACGGAAACTTTTCTAGCTCTGCCACTGTTTGTCCCGTTTTGAGATATTTCAACCTGGCTTCGGGTTAAAAGGAAACTTATCAAAAAGTAGAGTATATGGTGTGGGTGTCTCCGTGGAAGGAACAAATAGGCCGGCTCGCTTCTTCACTATGTTGCCAAGCTTCCAAGTTTCCTTGTATATGTTAGTCCCAAATATGAGTCGATATGAAATTGCAAATATATACTGAATAACTATAATTCGTCTAACTCTGTAACATTACATATGTGCATGTATATATAGAGGTCGAAAAGGTGCGACCCAAACATTGTAACTGTTCAAATGGGTATGACCCAAACGACATGACTATTCGGTTATGTATAACCGACTTTTAACTAACTTAACTAACTTTCGGTTTCAAACTATCTTTTGAACAACTTTGGTCCTTCGTGTTTGGTTGAGAAGTAACATCGAGATTATCTTGTTCACATTCTCCTCCTTAATCTTGATCGTTGCTTCGTCCTAAGTCTTGAACTCCGAGCATTTGACGCATAGTCACGAACTTTAGTCTTGGTAAAGCTTTCGTTAAAATATCTGCTCTTTGTAATTCTCCACTGACGTGTTCCACATTGATGTGACCATTCTCTACGCATTCACGAATGAAATGATAGCGAATGTCGATGTGCTTGCTTCTTCCATGAAAAACTGGGTTCTTGACGAGTGCTATTGCTGAAACGTTGTCAACTTTCAGCGTTATCCTTTTCTCTTCCCATCCAGTTAACTCATTAAGTAATCGTTTTAACCGTAAGGCTTGACATGCTGCTCCAGTAGCCACCATGAATTCTGATTCACATGATGAGAGCGCCACTGTTGGTTGCTTCTGAGTACACCAGGTAATAGGTGATTCTCCAAAATAAAATACTATGCCAGTAGTTCCTTTTCCTTGATCTGTGTTGATTCCATAACTACTATCACTGTAACCTGTAAACTTGCAGCCGCCTTCTTTCTTGTATATTATGCCATGCTCCTTTGTTCCTTTGATGTATCGAATTACTTGTTTCACTGCCTTCAGGTGATGATCCTTCGGGTCTTGCATAAATCTGCTGAGTAGTCCGACTGAGTAACTAAGATCTGGTCGTGTATGTAGTAAGTACCTGAGACTTCCAATTAAGCTACGGTAGTAAGTTGCGTCAATTGGGTTTCCATCTTCCGCCTTGACCAACTTAGTGCCGGGATCCATTGGTATTTTTGTATCATTACTGTCCGTCATACTTGTTTCTTTCAAGATCTTGTTAATATATCCTGTTTGCTTGATTGTAATCTCTCCTCCTGTCTGTGTAACTTCTATCCCAAGATAATAAGCTAGCAATCCTAAGTCGCTCATTTCAAATTTATCTTCCATCTGGGATTTGAACAATTCTATTTCCTTCTTTGGAGTGCCCGTGATTATCAAATCATCTACATATACTCCAATTATAAGTGTAGAAGTCTTACTTCTCTTCGTATAAACTGCTTGTTCGAGATTACATTTCTTAAAGTCTAATGACTTCAAGGTTTGATCAAGTTTCACATTCCAAGCTCTTGGTGCTTGTCTTAAGCCATACAAAGCTTTGGTTAGCTTGTAGACTTTTCCTGAGCTTCCTTGTTGAATGAAACCTTCAGGTTGTGTAACATAGACTTCTTCCTTCAAATCTCCGTGTAAAAATGCTGATTTTACATCTAAGTGGTATACTTGCCATCCATGATATGCTGCTCGTGCTAATATCAAACGAACTGTTTCTATCCTAGCAACAGGTGTGAATACTTCTGATGCGTGGTTTTGCGACCTTACAACAGGTTTTACCTCTCGAGGGATCTCAAGAGGCTTGCAATCCCCACCAGGCAGTGTACCTGACCGATGTAGTATAGTGAAGTGGCAAGTACCGGGGGATTGATCGTTCTCTAGGGGAATAGTGTCGTTAGGATTGAAAAACTACTCTAATAGGTCTAAGGGTGAGGGAAGATTCTTTTTATATTTTTATATTTTTTTATAAAAGCAAGTAAAATCTCGGGTTTGAAAGAGTGGGCGGAATTAGTTGCTAGTCAACTAACCCAAATAACTACAAATGCAAATAAACTAAAATAACAGAAAATGAAAAGGTTGTGGAACTTATGTGGAGAGAAATGTGTTTACTTAGATTTCTTTACTCCCTAACTATCTTTTACCGGTTGATTAGTGTGTATTAATTGCGTGGATGATGGGTGTATTCCTTAATACCAATCGTGGGGTGGCGTACGTACTTCCCCAACTCTACAAGCTCCTACTTCACTCCTATGTCGAGCCGGCTAAGAAGCTCCTAACATGGGATCACTAGAATTCGCTCATGCATGAAATACAACCATAAAAACCTTAGTACGCATTGGTTCATGTTTCTTAAGACGTTCAAGCAAGTTACCGTATAGGAGGTTAGCCAGTTTTCTTAAGCCTAACATCGATAAACAATCATCCAATACAATTGATAACACACTAATAACCAATAATCAATAGTTAGGTTTCATTAGATCTAAGCAAACACAAGATAAATCTAGCCTAGCATGTTAATTAAAAGACAAGAACAAGATATAATCAAACAACACATAGACATATTGATTGATTAAGTGATTACTTATCTTCAATTAAACATGGGAGATCCAAGGGTATAAAACCCTTAAAAATGGCAGAAAATTCGTATTAGGGTTTCTCCTCACAAAGTTGCACACTATGAATAAAAATTGCAAAACTATATATAGAGTTTAGTGGCTGACGGCGTCACGTTGTAGGAGGTGACGCCGTCACCTCGCCGTGGCTAGGGTTCCCGGATGGCCTTCCTGACGCCGTCCCTCTTTAGTCCTCCAAAATCCGCTCTGGCCTATCAAGGTTTGACGCCGTCAGAAATGTGCTTGACGCCGTCTCTCTTTAACTTAAACCGTGATGGCCTTGATCACCTTAAAGGGTGACGCCGTCAGACTTTCCATTGTAAAACTCTCTGGCGCGTCACGTGTATTTTTCATATCCACCTCTTTTGCCAAGCCATGACGCCGTCAAGAGCAATACTTGACGCCGTCAAGTGTAATTTTCCAGCAGCTTTGGAGACTTTGTCGTTTTCTTCACTTTTATGCTCCAAAAACGTCCAAAATGTTTCCTTTTCCAGATTTCTTCTCCAAAGTACCTAAAATGACAAAAGGAACGATTTAGGGCAATATTTGATCAAATAAATACGATTTAGGGCTTAAATGACCCCCTAAAAGCGGTACACTTTTCGCTTCATCAACTTCATCGAAGTCTATCCCTTGTTCTTGTACATAACCTTTTGCTACTAATCTTGCTTTATATTTGATGATCTGTCCTTTTGCATCCCTCTTAGTCTTATAAACCCATTTGAGTCTTATTGCCTTCTGATTCGTTGGCAATGTAGTAAGAGTCCATGTGTTATTCTTGTTGATTGAATCCAATTCAATCTCCATGGCCTCAATCCATTTCTTATCTGTTGATGCTTCCTTATAATTACGGGGTTCTTCTTCTGTGAAGAATAAGCTTACTGCTTCTACTTCACGTGCATTTTTGTAAATTTCCGTTATCTCCTTTAAACCTCGTACTGGTTTATCATCATATCTCTGATCTGAGCTTTCTACTGAGCTAAAAGTAGCTTCTTCTTCATTTTCTGAGTTAGGGTTGTAAGTGTATGTTGGTGGTGTGATTGGTGAGTCTGGATCTGGTATTGGATCCGGTTCCTGATACGTATTATCATTGTTTTCTGTGTTGACCGGCATAGGATTTTCATTGTTAACTCCGTCTATTACAAGACTAGCCCAAAATGTGTCTTGTGTACTCGTATCCTCTCTAGTGTTATCCCAATCCCACGGTTTTGTTTCCATAAACTTTACATCCCTGCTAACATGTTTCTTCTTTCCTACTGGATCATATAAACTACATGCTTTTGATCCTTCCTCTACTCCTAAGTAAATCATTGGTATGCTTCTGTCATCCAGCTTCTTCAAGTGAGGTATCATTATCTTGGCATAAGCTGTGCATCCGAATATTCTTAGGTTTTCCAGATTTGGTTTTCTGTTGTAGAGTGCTTCATATGGTGTTTTATCTTCCAGGGCTCTCGTAGGTACCCTGTTGAGTATGTAAATGGCGTGTTTGACTGCTTCCGCCCAAAAAGTTAAAGGTAACTTCATTGCTTTCATCATACTCCTCGTAGTTGATAGCACAGTCCTATTTCTTCTCTCCACTACTCCATTTTGTTGTGGTGAGTATGGTGTTGTCAACTGTCGTGCTATTCCATTTTCCTTATAGTACTTGGTGAATTCATTAGATTTAAATTCACCTCCTCTATCTGTTCTTAGCATTCTTAATTTCATTCTCATCTTCATTTCAATTTGCTGTCTAAATTTCTTGAATGTGTTAAATGCCTGATCCTTCGATGTTAGAAAATAGGCCCACATAAAACGTGTACAGTCATCCACTAATAAGAAGATGAGTTTCTTTCCAGAGTGTGTGGCTGGACTTATGGGACCACAGAGATCTCCATATACTAAGTCCAACGGATTCTTTGATCTGAATTTAGCTTGATTTGGAAATGGTGTTCTACTGTGTTTTCCTAATAAACATGCATCACAAATCTGTCCTGCATGATTTATTCTCGGTATTCCTTCCACTAGATCCTTTCTTGTCATTTTGTTGATGTCGTCAAAGTTCAAATGTCCTAATCTAGCGTGCCATAACCATGCTTGGTTATCTACGTTTGCTAAGAGACATATAGGTGCTTCTATTTGTAGTCTAATACTGTAAAGTCGATTCTTAGATCTTTCTACTTTCATCAACAACTTCTTATTCCTATCATACAAAGTCAGTTTGTTTCCATCCATGATAATCTTACAACCTATCTCCGTAAGTTGTCCTAGACTAAGTATGTTGCTCTTGAGGTTTGGAATGTAGTAAACATCCGAAACTATTTTTTGTTGTTTGTTTCTACATCCTAACAGTATTGAACCTCTACCATTTATCTCCACGTACGATCCATCTCCAAAACGAACGCGTCCAGTGATGCTTTCGTCAATGTCCTTAAAATGACTCTTGGTTCCCGTCATATGGTTACTTGCACCATTATCTAAATACCATATGCTAGCATCTGTTGTAGCATATTTTCCGGGTTGAATTTGTCCTTCGTTCAACAAAACTTCTTCGTGTTCAGTTTCGTGTGTAGTCATTAATAGTGATGGTTCATCGTCTTCTAAGATAAGGTTTGATTGTTCCTGAGTTGTCAATGGTTTTCTGCAGTCTTTCCTAATATGTCCAAGTTTCCCACAATTGAAACATTTTGCCTTACTTTTATCCCACTCACGTCTATTCTTATTTGACTTTTCTTTGTGAGTATACCTTTCTTCATTCGAGTTATCTCTGTTTCTATTATTATGCCAGTTTCCTCGTGAGAAGTTTGATCTACCTCCGCGTTTGGTAAATCGTCTTCCTTTTCTAGAGTGTTCACCTTGTGTGAATAATAGGTTCTCCTGGCTTTCCACTTGTCCTCCTTTTTGGAGTTTTATCCTCTCCTCGAATGCCTTAAGTTTTCCTGTGATCTCATCTAAGGTAATGTCGTCGAGATCATTAGTTTGTTCTATGGATGCTACTATTTGAATGAACCTATCTGGTGTGGAATCTAATAGTTTTCGTACTAAAAGTGATTCATCCAAGGTTTTCCCTAATTCTTTAGCCTTCGTGGCGTAGCCGTTTAGTTTAGCCGTAAATGCATCCACCGTGTCATCATCCTTCATCTGAAGTGTTTGAAATCCAATCATCAATGATTGTAACCGTGCTTGCTGCACTCTTTCTTCTCCAACGTGTCTCTTCTTCAATGATTCCCATAATTCCTTTGCCGTTTTACAACTTGCTACTTGTAAAATCACATCTTCGGTCAACGCTTGATATAGGAAGGCCGTCGTTGCCTTATCCTTCTTATCATCTACTTGCGTGTTTTCCTTAGGTTCTATCGCTTCCCATAAACCATGTGCTTCTAATATAACCTTAATTTGTATAGCCCAAACCGTGTAGTTTGTGGTTTTGAGTTTAGGGCATTGGTATTGTGCAACTGGTGTTACGGGTTTCAGTGTTGTGTTAGTTGTATCGTCACCGGCCATCTTAAAGGAGTTTATAATCTTCACCTTCTAATCGTATAGGAATTTCTAACTTAGTATGGATTTCCTACTACTACGGGAATAGAAATAGTTATCCGGGAATCCTAATAGTACGGGATCTATATAAAGTTCTCGGGATTTCCTAATAGTATAAAATAAATATCTATACTATCCAAATATAAATAGAAATCCAAAGTTTGAATTTTGTGACCTCGTTGTTGTGTAAATCACAAATGTATTCCCTCTTGTGTGTCGGTACTTGAGTACTATACCAATCACGTCTTTTCTTTTCCTCGTCTTATCCCCAACACAATTCGTAAGTCAATCTTTCGGTTGTACCCTTTCTTGATGTTGTCGGCTTGTTTTTTTTCAATAAACCATACTTTGCCCACGTTGTTTTCTTTTCTCTAATACTACTTGGTAGTATGTCTCCAAACAAGAAATGATTTGTTTGTTTTCTTGTTTTTTGTCGTTGCTTGTCTCTTCTTCCAAAAAACGCGTACCACAATAATATTTCTTTGTCTCCTTTTGTTCCACACCGTGTCTCACAACAAATCTTCAAAAACACCCTACGGTATTTTTCAAAAACAAGTGATCAATTTGTTTTCTTCGCTCTTGTTGTTCCTTGTATTGCTAGCGTTCTTTTCCAAACAATCCTGGATTGTTTCTTTCTCGGTATACCTTTCTATCAATCCACAAGCAACTCTTCTAATTCCTTTGTGTCTTTCACAAAGTATCCTTCTTTTCCTTTCCTTCTTGTTGCGTTAAAAATAGCAACAATGGGTCTCCTTCTTCTTGACGTCTTTCTTCCTGCTTGTCGCGTTAAAACAGCAACAGAGGGTCTCTGGTCTTTGTTGTTGTGTGATGTTAGTTACCAACAAAAGTTCTTGCAACAATTGTTTTCCTTTTCTTCTTGTTTTGTCGCGTTCACTGATCACAACAACACAAAACCAACAGGTCACCAACGTTGTTTGGTGCCTTGCGTTTGCAATTTCTACACAAGTACGGTCGTGCACTACTTTCCTTGTGTCCCTAGTTATCCAGGCAACGTCCCTCTTTTTTTGAACGTCGCGTATTCCCCTTTCTGAAACGAAATGTCTCAGCGTTCTTTCTTTGGTTTGTCTCGTGTATGTTTTTCTGTTTTGATGTCTTAACGAGCGTGAGGCGTATCAAAAGGCTAGGCTCTGATGCCAATGTTAGTCCCAAATATGAGTCGAAATGAAATTGCAAATATATACTGAATAACTATAATTTGTCTAACTCTGTAACATTACATATGTACATGTATATATAGAGGTCGAAAAGGTGCGACCCAAACATTGTAACTGTTCAAATGGGTATGACCCAAACGACATGACTATTCGGTTATGTATAACCGACTTTTAACTAACTTAACTAACTTTCGGTTTCAAACTATCTTTTGAACAACTTTGGTCCTTCGTGTTTGGTTGAGAAGTAACATCGAGATTATCTTGCCAAGCTTCCAAGTTTCCTTGTATATACCTTGGCCCCCAGCGGTGCAAATATTAATAAGAGCTGAAACTGGAATCCTAGCTATTAACTTCAACAAACATCTCACCTCTTGAAAAACAAAGACCCTCGCGTACGAAGTTCGGCTTACACTCATAAAATTGGTTATAAGCATTAAGCTTTTTAGGGACTTACTACTTCTCTCTCTTTAAAGCTCCTAAAAGTATCTTTAAACTCCTTGTCTTGATATTGGAGTATCATCAATTTCTGGCTTATCTATTCATAGTATTCATGTCAGGTCAAATGTAACCTTTCTATTGTTTCGAGTTCAATCTTTATATATAGTTGCAACGTAAATTTTGGTCCCTCTAGTGTTAAGAACTCAAGATTGAGGACGATGGACTCCTTATGGCTACCAAAAACAGTTTTTTGTTACAATTTAAATCTGTTCTTGAATAGAAATTACACCACTCTTGTAATGAATCTTAATTCTCACTTTGTCAAAATCTTCGGATCTTGTTACCTCTATCGATTAATTTCGTAAAGCCGGCCAGCTGGCTTGTGAAAAGAGACTTGCATATTATGAAGTCAAAATAAGCTTCTTCATTTTCCTAGGCTTGTAAAGCGTTCAAGAAATTGAAGCATTCATTTTGAGATAATGGAACCAGAGAAATGGCCCAACCTTTGGGTTTACTAGTTTCACTAGGGCGTTTGGTATATAAATCAATAAAAATGTGTGATAAAAAGGGGAGAATAATTGCTATGATGAGTTAATGTATAAATCTTTGGATTACTTATGTGGCCACATATATTGAATTCGTTAACTCATAGATGCGACACACAATTGTACAGCAACCAAAATTAACTTTAATCCAACGCATATAGAAGGAAAATTATGGACTTGACCTGATTGCACCTATGCGGTGTGTATTCAGACTGGGACGAACTCGGACTCTAGCACTAGGCATTGGCTACTGGTCAATACCTTTTCTGTTAGCTTTAAAGTTTTGTCATATGTGGAATTGCAATAGCATTTAAAGTACAAGGACTAGTTTAGACATATTGGCTAAGTTAGAACTTGTAGCTTGTAATAAATACCCTCCTATGTCAATACTAGGAGGGTTGAGGACTCATTTGTAACACACGAGGTGTGTGTGTGTTCTAGACTTCTCTCTCTAGAATACATACACACCTCGGCAATCAATAAACCGAAAATTCAAAGTTAATCTTTAGTTCGAGTTTATCATGTTTCCTCCACCTCCAAACGTGATTCTTGGTCGTAATAAGTGGTATCAAGAGCTAACCGGGGGCGAATCGTGGTGTGTTTGAGGTAAAATATGTGATTTTTGGTGTGTTCTATCTTGTTTGTGTTCGATTTATGTTTAAATGAACCCAACAGTTGCGTTTTTATCATCAAAAACGTGAGCTTTTGTGGTTTTTTCTGGATTCGTACGCAAATTTAAAGATTTATAGAGTTGGGTTGTGAAGGTTTGCTAGTTTTCACTCATATTTTGGTTTGGATGATCAAAATTTTTGTGTTTGTTCTTGGTCTCTAGATCGAATATCATCAAGAAATCTTGGATAAGGTTTGTTTTTGGATTATAATTGATTATTTTAGTCCTTGAATTATTGATGTGTAAGACAAGTGGGTGAAAAGTTGTCTGTGAAAGCGTGGGCTTCTAAGAAAAAGGACATAAAGTGGTGAAAAGCAGACTTTCGAAATTCAGAAAGTCAACAAAAGTTTCGAAATTGCCATTATTCTCGCAATTGCTATTTCTCTCGAAATTGCAACATTCTTCGCAATTGAAGCTGCTTCTCGCAAATCAGAAAATATCGCATTCTTGTATAAGATTGTGATAGGTGCTCTTTCGAAATTGATTTCGGAATTCATCTCGGAATTGGTTTCGGAATTGGGTCTTTATCGCAATTGGTTTCGCAATTGCTTCTCGCAATTGGTCTCGCAATTGCTTCTCGCAATTGGTCTCGCAATTGCTTTTCGCAATTGGTCTCGCAATTGGAGCTGATTTCGCAATTCACCATCTTCTCGCAATTCAGCAAGTTCTTCACAATTCAAACAGTTCTCTCGCAATTGGTCCTTATTCTCGCAATTGCAAAAAAAAAAAAAAAAAAAAAAAAAAAAAAAAAAAAAAAAAAAAAAAAAAAAAAAAGTTTTTTGGCGGGAAAATTTGAGTAAAATTTAAATTTGAGGAATGACTTAACGGTCAGTTTTTACGCGAGATTCAAATTCTGGTTCAAGAGTGAAAATTTTGGCCCAAAATTCAAATTTTTTGGCCAAAATTCGAATTTTTCGGGGAATTTTCGGCGTAAAAATTTCTTAAACTCAAATTTTTCCAGCATCATTAGAATGTCATTTTATGGCATATTTCACATCAAAATCACAAATGAAATTATCGGACTGCACCTCCAACATCACCACGTATAGCCTAAAAGATCCTGATCAAGATTCACAATCAGATGACAATGGTCAAATTATCAGCTGTGGCTACAAGGATGATGATTCATTATTTCTTATTTGAAGTTGAAGTGGAATATCTCGGGTACGTGTACTTAGTATCTTGAAGATATCGGGGTTGGTTGGATGCATGATTCTTCGAGATCCTTGTTTGTGCACTCATGGGAATAGTGATTAAGTCTTGGGTTATCTAGTTTTCATTGGTCAAGGGGAGGATGGACGAAGACCTAGTTAACTATCACTTAAAGGAGATACGTTGTAGTACTCAGTGTCACACAAAGATGTGGATAATTCAAGAGAGGTTCATATACAGTCAAGGAAGGATGGATGGGTATATGACACGACCTATATGCTTTAAGGAGTTACGTTGTAGTGCTCAGTATAGGTTCTTAGTCACACGATCGTGCAAGTTTAAGTCACAAGTTTGGGTTATTCTACTTCAGTCTCAAGTTTGGCATAGTGGGTTTTCTCCATCAGTAGTCACTACATAAAGCCGTTGTTTTGATTCAGGAGGTTAGATTGGATTTATCTACATCTTCTCACGGATTAAAGGAAGTGCTTCCAGTTCATACTTCACGTGCACATAATATGCTGATTCCGATTAATCGTAACCAGCAGGGGAGAGAAATGTGCGGGCTGATCTCACATGGGAAAAGTAACTGGGATGCATTTGGTGAGATGAAGATGTTGATAATGTATTCCCCCGAACGGACTTCAGATACAGGGCAATCATAAGAGAGGTTGTCAGTTTGGGGGAGAACACTAATTAGGGGAGAGCACGGGGAGAGCACTCAGGGCACTCTATATTAAACCCTAATTAGATTTGCTCACATGGTTCGTCTGCAAGTAAAGAAATAAAAGCTGAGAAGATTCTGCAAGCTGAACGAAGTAATGACGTTTGAAGATTATTCTCTGTACTTACTGTTTATATTTTACTTGTAGGGAACATTGTAAGCAATTCCCATATGACTTCACTTTGGGGAGAGATTGTTAGCTTTAAAGTTTTGTCATATGTGGAATTGCAATAGCATTTAAAGTACAAGGACTAGTTTAGACATATTGGCTAAGTTAGAACTTGTAGCTTGTAATAAATACCCTCCTATGTCAATACTAGGAGGGTTGAGGACTCATTTGTAACACACGAGGTGTGTGTGTGTTCTAGACTTCTCTCTCTAGAATACATACACACCTCGGCAATCAATAAACCGAAAATTCAAAGTTAATCTTTAGTTCGAGTTTATCATGTTTCCTCCACCTCCAAACGTGAATCTCGATCGCAATACCTTTTCCATTAACCTTCTCAGACTGATTATTGTTATGGGACTTTGCATTTGTGCCTCAATTACTTTGCCATGTTTGATGCATATCTACCCTAGTAGAAGTATAGATTATTATTTATAACTAACCACAACGGGCAACCAAAACATGTGGATATTAAAACTTACATCGGCCACATTGCTTTAGTATACTGGTGTAACGATTAATTCAACTACGACATTAGATCAACCTCAATCAAACCCTATACAATCAAAGAATTGAAAAAGTGGTCGCTAGTAACAGTGATTTCATGCCAATCAAGCATCTATCATCACCGATTTGTCCTAGGTTCTCTGTTTATGTAACTTATTAATCAATATCAATAGAGTTAGATTCTCTAAAACACCTAAGCTAATTGATTCTCAGTGATATGCTAACTCTTGCATGATCTAATGCCAACTCTTATCAATTGATACCGATACCATAATACTATTAGCCAATATAATTGATGAATGGCCTAAGCCCGATCGGTGGGCTTAAGATACATTAGGGTTTATTGTAATCTATAAATATTGGTTTAGCCGAAATAATTGATGAGTGGCCTAAGCCCGATTGGTGGGCTTAGGGTAAATACCCTAAGCCCACCAATAGGGTTTATTAATGTACCCTAAGCCCACCAATCGGGTTTAGGCCATTCATCAATTATATCGGCTAATAAATACCAATAAACCTTGTAACACTATTACGAATTTAAATTTCTTTTAAGATATATGCATATTAACTTCTTTATTGTTTCAAACAATCAATGTTGTTTATGTTTATATTGTGAGATTGCTAGTTTAGCCTAAAAAAAGTTACAATACATATTTGCGAATTTGTGCTGTCTATATTGGTGCATTAAAACAATAGATTTGAAATTAACTGAAGCTCATATTTGCGAATTTGTGTTATACTAAAAAAAAAACAACCGCATCTCTGCATTTTATTGATAACTTGAATCTTTTTCTTTTTCTTTTTCTTTCTTCTTTTTAAAGACAATCCATTGATAACATACTAAGGAGCAAAGTGAAAACTACAAAAAGTAAAACTTGTAAACTCAATGCTACTGGATAGACCCGGGTTGAGAACTTTCGGTGCTTAGAGAAAGAATTCCACATCAGTCACACACAACTAGTTTCTGATACAGTTCTCCGGATATAGCAGCTTCCATAGTAGCCAGAGGATTTAAACCCTCATTAGCCCCTTCTGCATCACTAGTTGTTGGTACATCCTCAGGATTGATCACACCACCTCCTTCAAGAAACAAAGTCAACAAATTCTTCGAAAACCCACTAAGCAAAGCCACCCCCTTCTGGTTAGCAGTCACAGGAGTGGAACGCGAGTCTCTAAGATTCCAAAACACTATTTCTGGAACTTTTTGATACCCACGGCTCTTAAACTTCCTCTGAATCGCTTCATAATCAGTCTCCCATGGACACGACGACGCTTGATCAAACTCCATATCACTAAAAACAAACACCCTTTTAACCATATCATCTTCACTCAACTTATTTCTTACAGCAACTTCCAACATTCTATCAAACACTCCCTGAAAATTAGTATTCATCCCCCAATGCATTTTTTTGATAAATTCTGTTTTCGATTTAAGATCACGTCCTTCTATTAAATGTAACTCAGGTGATGAACTAAATGTAATCACATGACCTTTCCATGGCTCTTCACTAAGTTCCGAAACCAACAAACCGAGCGCCACACAAACCTCCATCGGTGTTCCACTCATACTACCAGAAACATCACAAACAGCAATGCAATTCGTTAATTTCCCTTCCTTCAACAAATCATTAACCATTCGCTTCCATTGTAGCTCGGCTACCATACCACCCCCACTTCCGCTTTGTAAAGAACTGATTATTTCATGGGGCAACAAAGCTCCTGCGGAAATCTTCGCATCACCTAGTTTAACCTTCTCTAAATAACTACGAAACCGCTCATTATCTCTATGCAAAAATATATCAGTATAGTTTTTCATAGCAATAGAAGCTACTCTCTCATAAGTAATCGAGCTCCATTCTTTTGCACTCATATAAACTTCAGGTAACATCAACGCATTCCTAAGAGGAACAAGTACTTCTTTCCTCAACTTATTTTTAATCCTAACAATATAGCTAGACTCATCAAGTGCTTCAAACTCACTATCCGAATCCCATGGGTAAAGAATCCTAGCAATCGATTCACAAATCAGTAACGCCTTATCATATGACGAATCAACACTAGGACACCACTTAGCAGCTAAACTAATCTTCGTACTTTCACCAGATTTCAACATATCAATATCAGATCTTAAACATTCGGCAAAAAAAGTTGATACCTGATCATGCAACATCTTAAATTCATGATCCGAACCATACCTATCATTTAACTTTTCCTTCATAGCAAATTCCTTCTCTTTCCTTGTCCTTTTCGCTTCATATTTATTCTTCTCCATTTGTATCCTATTTTTCTCAACCCTCTCCTCTCGAGTATTTCTCGACCTACTACTTTTACCTTCATCTTCTCGAAAGTTACTCCTATACTTCGTTCCACCTCTACCTCTTCTCTCCATATTTTTACGCTCCATCTCCTCCTTTTTCTCCCTTTTCTTATTAAGAAAATAAACTTTCCGCGCCATTCCTTTTCCTTTGGAATTTTTTTTCGCCATCCATACCTTCTTCAACTCTTTTCTCACATCCTCACCTTGAATAAGCCTATACAAAATCTCTAACAAATCTTTAAAATAACCGAACTCAACTAAAACAGGGATATTACAAACTAGGGTATTTCCATGGTTATTATGGAGCCATATAGCAGACGTATAGAAGCTTTCTTTATCTGATTTTCCAGTGCCACGTATGCCTCTAAGATTACATATGAGTTTAAGTGTAGTTAAAGGATCATGAGCCCATGATGATTCTAGCTTAGTGATTAGGGTTTGTGGTGACGTGTCAGGTGTGATGTGGAAAAAGAAATCTAGGTTAGGGTTTAGGGTTGTGTTGTATGTGGCTGAGTTGTTTTCTGTGAGGGTTTTGTACGCAGCTATTGAGACATCGGAGTCAGAGGAGGAGTAAGTGGTTGCAGTGTGGCCGTAGACGTCGGAGTCAGAGGAGGAGGAGTCGGAGTAGTAAGTGGTTGCGGGGTGGCCGTAGCTTGTTTTGCTGTCGTTGGAGGTTGACTCCGACAAGTGGCTTGTTTCGCTGTCCTCGGAGGTTGACTCCGACGAGTGGCTGTCGCGTAATAGTGTGAACCGGTTGTTGTTATTCATTGTGGAAGTTGTATGATAAATGACAGTTGAACAATATGTGTTTCAATATATATAGGACGTTTTGCTTGTAGGCCACGTATTCTCACGATTTAATCTAGGGCAAGAAGCTTATTTTTGTAACGTATTCGATCGTTTGTTAGATAATCTTTTTGTGTTATAGAAAGATATTTACTTTACATATTTAGTTGGTTTAATAAATAATTTCCGCATATATACATTTTACAAAGATAAATCAACCATGCATATATATACTTCTTTTTAATGGCAAAAGAGAATATACATAATAAATAAAAATAAATAAATATAAATAAATAAATAAATAAATAAATAATAAACCGGGTTGCCTTACAATAGAGCCGTACTCGAAATTTCGGAGACCCCGAGCAAAATTTATAATAACTCTTTGGAAAACTAATGTTATCTCTACTATATATAAGACATAAAAATGTATATATATATATATATATATATATATATATATATATATATATATATATATATATATAGTAAAGTTAAAAAAGACAAATATCCATACACTATGTAAAAAGAATTTTTTTTTTTAAAAAATTCGCGAAAAACTCCAAAAAAAATTCCACAAGATCGGGTATATTGGTGCATAAAACTTTTGTGAAAGAAGTTTTTCTCATTTTGAGTTTTTATATGTCTTTTTTTTAATGCACAAAAAACGAATTTTGATGCACAAAAAAATTTTGATGCACAAAATTTTCAACTTGTTTTAGTTAGATGCGCAATGTTATTTTGATTAAAAAAGTCAAAAGAACTTGGTTGCAAAAACGAATTTTTGATGCACAAAAAAACGATTTAATGCACAAACGTATTTTTGCATAATTTTTTTTCGGAAAAAATATCCACTTTTAGAAAAACTTCCTTCACAACTTTTTCATGCACCAACATACCTGATCTCGTGGAATTTTTAGAGAAAATTTTTGAAAAAAAAAATCTTTTTACGTAATGTACGGATATTTGTCTTTTTATTTGATCTTTATCCTATATATATATATATATATATATATATATATATATATATAGGGGGACTTTCTTACGAGAACCATTTTATCTGCGAGAACTGAGAGAACCACAAAAAACATACATGCACGCCTTTTAAAATAAAATAAAAATGCATGCAAATCATCAATAATCGTAAGTATCCACCTATGTTCTTCAATATCATCATGAACTCATCCTTTTTTTTCACAAAAACCTTACACAAGGCCGCAATATTGTCGTTGCACGCCTTATAAGAACATACATGCACACCTTCAAAGAAAAATGTTGTATTTCCAATTTCTTATCAAATTCTTTAGAACAACTATGTTTTTTCAAAAACATATATGTTGTTTTTAGAACATATGTGCAAAAATACAATTATTGAAGGCGTGCATGTATGTTTTTTGTGGTTCTCTCAGTTCTCGCAGATAAAATGGTTCTCGCAAGAAAGTCTCACTATATATATATATATATATATATATATATATATATATATATATATATATATATATATATATATATATATGATATGTGTCTAAATACACATATATATTACCTTGTTTAAACCCACAAAAACGATCAAAAGCACACAAATGACCATAAATGTTATAAATATCATTAAAAATGTGTTTTTATATGTTTCAGATGCAAAATGATTGAAAACAAGTGAAAACGAACAAAGTTTGCATAAATGGCAAGTCTAGTCCCTCGAATTTCAAAAGTTGTCAAAATTAGTCCCCGGGTGTTTTAAAAATGGAAAATTATGTTTTATACCCTTGTACTATTGACACTTGGCAAGAAATACCCTTGTGATAACTTTGGAAAAATTACAGGTTTAGCCCTTCAAGAATTCAGCAATTACAAGATTGGTCCCTATGAATTAACTAAATCCGGATCCAAATAATACCCCAAAAATCCAAATCCCTAAACCAAACCTTAACTAATAAAAACCCAATACCCAGTTACTACACCCAACCCATTTAAATTAAACCTTAGCCCAATCCCCAAAATACATAACCCGGCCCACCACCCTTTGTTAAATATCCCAGGGTCAAACCCAAGTTTGACCCGTCTTCCTCCCAAAACCACCCCGCCAAAACCCAGGATACTACAAACCACCCTCTGCAATACCACCAATCCTCCCCCCCCCTAGCTGGCTATTCCACTGAAACACGTTTCCCCTCCTCTTATCCTCACACCTCACTCCCACATGTGCAGAAAAGTTAAAATACCACTTGTCCTGTTTTCCCGCCAAAATTGGATTGAACGATTGGGATCAATTCAAGACACATGGATAGGTGGGATTTGATCAGAGGAGAGAGATGAAGCTTTTGGGATGTATAAAAAGAAAGGAAGAAGCCAAGAATAAAGTTGTCATAGTTTTAGACCATTTTCGTAGTGTAATTTATGTTATTGTTTCATTTTCAGTTTCAAATTCAGTTCTCAAGTTTAATTCTAGCTCCTTTAAGGTCATTTGTACTTTAATGTTATCAGAATTGTTCCAGTTTCAAAGTTTAATGAATTTCCAAATTTTCATGTGCACTTGTGAATTCGAATTAAGTATTTGGTGTTTTCTATAGCTCATTCCCTGTTTGAATAAGCTCATTTAAGCTTACTATAGCTTATTATGAGCTTATGTTAGATTACCTCAGTCTCATTTCAAGAAAAACAAGAAAAATTAAAAAAGTCAATATTGGTCAACTGTTACTGTAGAACTGCTTATTTTGAGCTTATTTCATTTTTTTTAGAGTCTGTTATTTAATTAGAAGATAATTTAAGTTCTTTTTATAGTTAGTATCATTAAATCTCATTTTCATTTAGAAAACTCAAAAACAGTCAAAGTAGCTTAATATAGGTAATAGCTTATTCAGTGATTATTTTAACTTGTAATCTGTTTTTATCACCTTAAATAAGCTAGATATTCATTAAACAGTCAGGGTTTTAGTTTAATTTGGTGATTCCTGGTCTTAAATTTCAAAATCAGTTTATAAAGGAGTGTTTGGTTTATGGGTTAAAGTGGGTCAATTGGTGTGTTCACTGTTGCATTGCCATTTGATCATTTTCAATTGAGCTTATTTTAACTTGTATAAGCTGTTTTAGCATCCCTCTGGTTGTTTTGTAGCTTATTACAGATTTTGAGTGGAAGAGTTCAAGCATAAGCTTGGAACTGCAGTCAACAGCTCCCAATAAGCTCTTGCTTATTTTGGACCTCATTTTACATTCTCAGGTTCCTTTATAACCCTTATTCAGTTTGCAATTGAAATCCTTTGGTCTAGTTCTCAGAATTACCCTAGTTTAGTCCTAATTGCATAGCAGACTAGTTTTTAGATTTTCAGACTTTATAGGATTTTTAAGATTTTCTATAGCTCTCACTTTAAGCCCTCATAAGCTGTATTTCTGGATTTTTTTTAAAGTTCAATAGCTCATCTTTGTTTAGTATTTTTTGCCAGATTTATGGATTAGCTTATCATAGCTTTTTACAGGCTTGAAAAAGCCATTTTTGCCCTGTTCCTCTGCACATCAGTAGACTCAACTGAACCAGCTGATCTAGGTGCTAATTGGACTTCAATTGGGGTGATTGTGATAGGGCTTTTAGGTTTTTAGTATAGCCAGTAGTATAAGGAAGATTTTGCCCCCATAATATTTTGCTTATCAGCTTATTTTAACTGCTTAATCAGGTCTGCAAGTTAGGGGTTTAACTGACACTTCTGCCCTAATTTTTGGAACTGCTTAACTGCTTATTGGCTTTTCCCTTGTACTTATTTTAGCTTTTTCAGTTGTTTCATGCTTCTATTAGTATAATAAACCAGTTTCTAGCTTTTTGTTATTTTTCTAGCTTTTTAGCTTATTTTGGGCTTATTTGCTAACTGCTTATCTGCCCAAATCAGCTCATTAGTTTTAGAAAACTTCTGATTTTATTTTTCCTATCTTTTAAATAATATTTCAGATTTATCTGTAAAGTTTCATAATTTTCCTAAGTCATTTGCTATTTTTAATTAGTTTCTATTAGTAATTAAATCATAATAAATAGAATATTAATCAGAAAAATATAATTCCAATTTTCATAATTTTCTTTTGTCATTTTTAATCTAGGAAAAATATAATATCATTTTTAGACCTTTAGAAAAACCAAAAATAGAAATATAGTGATAGCTTCTATTTAATAGAATTTATCTTTTTAAATTTTAATTAAGTAAATTTCATTTTTATAATTTTCTTAGCTTCTTTTTACTTAATAATATTTTTAGAAAAAGTTTTAGAATTTTCTTTGTTCATTTAGTATTTTTTATAATTTAAATTAGTTTAATAAGTAATTAAATAATAAATAATTAATAATAATTAAATAAAAAGTATAAAAAGATATAATTTAAGTTTTTAAATAAGTTTTAAGTCATTTTACATTTTTAGGTTTTAATTTCATAAATTTCAGTTTTTGTCCCATTTTTAGCTTTCCCATTACGCGTTTTAGTTTATTTTTATTCACGTTTAATTCTCCTGTGCATATTTGTTTTTAATTTGTTATTTAGAATTATTAGAAAAGCAAAATCAATATCTAATCATCAATCACTCTAATCCTAGCTTTTCACAGTTTGCCCATTCACACCTCGTTGGGAAACGATTCGGGTAATTATTTGCCTGTCTTAACACTACACACGAACGTGAGTTTTTGCAAGTATCCTTTTTCACAAAGGGGTAATTTGTAATTGTTCACGAGTATTCGTTCTGAGACTGTTTATATTTATATATACGTTTTCAGACGGATCAAATTTTGGCGCCGCTGCCGGGGAGGTTGTGCTGCGACTATTGTGTAGAGTTTTAGCGATTAGTGATTCGAGATCCTTCTTCTAGAAGTTCCTATTTCCCAAAAACAATATAAAATACAAAAATATTTTTCTTTTCTTTTCTATATATATTATTATTATTATTATCATATAAAAAATTAAAAACCCAAAAAACATTTTCCGTTTTCTTTAATAAATAACAATAATAAAATATTACCATCGAAAATCAAGACAGAGTACTACCTAACTGGGGGTACGACCATAATAAGTTCCCAAACCAAAGATTAAAACTTGCCTTTGTGTCGCTTGCGAATTCGGCTCACCTTTGATTGATAAACAAACTATAACGGAGGTTTAAGGATAGTTTGACATTAAATTGTCGAACTGAAAGAAGCGGGTTTTTAAGGAGCATTAATTGCCCACCTTTGCTTCTCCGCCACTCTGTGCGTTTTTCAGTCAGAGAGCTACCGTACGCTGGTTGATTTAAGGTTTAAGTTCCTTGTGTTTTGCTTTGATCTTGTTTTGATTGGAAAAACCAAAAAAAAAAAAACCCAAAAATATTCATCTTTTCCCTCTCGCCCTTTTTGATTCTTTATCCCTTTACCCTCTATCCATTTGATTCTAAACTTCTTATACCTTTCTTCTATGGCGTCTCTCGGGTACAAATGTTTGAATTGTAAAAGCCCGTTGATTGACAGCCTTCGTTGTTCAAAGTGTGCGTGTGAGCTGTGTGGAGAGCACATACCAAAGGATTGTGGATCTTGTTATTGGTGTAAAGAAGCTCTCAAAAGAGTGCTTAATTCCATCAATGATTCTCAAAGTTCTTCCGACTGCCCTTCACAGCCCAAGATACATGCTATTAATGGCAAACAGTCAAGAATTAATCCAGACCTTTCACAATTTACGGTTAAAAGTTTGTCAAGAGAACGTACAGAGCTTAGAACGGTGACTAAAAAGAACGACTTGCCTACTCTTCACGTTTATCAAGAACAAGAACCAGAGACTATAACGGAAGTGGTGGAAATTCCTAGCTCTCAGAGCACACCACTTGTCCCACCTTCGGATTCTTTTTCCAAACACTCTCCACAACCCCAGCCATCTTCACTCACTCAGCTTAATTGTTGTATGTGTGAAAATCCGTTGGGGGATGACTCACAGTGTAAGCAATGTTTTTGCACTTATCAGCCAGCCACACTTGATTATCCAGATTTTCACAACGATTTCAGTACCCCTTCTCAGGACTCATTTTGGCAAGAGCCTTCTGATCAAAACTTCAATGACATATCATTTCAAAATATGCCAAATGATCCTTGTGAATATTGTGGAGGCCCACACTCAAGTTTTGATTGTCAAACAAATAACATGCTTGTCTATGAGCAGGTTTCTTGTAACAGTCAAAACTTCGGGTATGACCAATATCCATATGATTCACCAAATCAGTCACAACAGATGTATTGTTGTGAGTACTGTGGTGGTCCGCATTATGAATCCGATTGTCAAACAAGGTCCCCGCTTGTCTATGAGCAGGTCCCTTGTAACAATTACGACTATTCTTGTCATGACCAGCCTCCACAGTATCAAATGATTCAACCTCAGCCATCTCCTTTTGAAAAATCTTTTGAAAGTATATCTCAAAAACTCCAAAATATGATGGATACACTTAATGATTTGGCTGTTAAAAATACCCAAGAAGATCATCATCAGAAAACCATTGGAGAGCTTCTAGCTGAAGAAGAACAAACAGCTAGAATGAGTTCCAAATATCGTCAAACTTTCATTTACGATGACGATGATGATGATTCTATGTGCGGAGGTTGCGAGAATTCATCAGCTGCAATTACACCTGTCCAGAAAAGGCAGGAAGACAAGACTATTGCAGAATTGCTAGCCGACGAGCAAATGAAAGCCATTTGTGCTAGCAATATTGATGAGGAGGAAGACGAGGAGAGTATTGTTCCTTTGGGTGGCATCATTTCTCAACTCCCTCAGTCTATTACAATCCCATCGTTCTTTCCAGCTTTGGAACCCAAGGACTCTCTTATTATGGGGGATGAGCATATTAGCACTATTCCTGAAAAGGAATCGGACGAATTCATAAAGTCTAGTGCTGAAAACCTTGTCCCAATCCCAAGTAAATCCGAGGGTATTTCTGATAATATGTGTGATTTGCCTCTTCTTGACATTTCACATGATCGTGTTGAGATGTTTTCCAATTCTGACGATGATTATACTTCAAGTAATGATGATTCTTTATTTTGTGAGGACATCGATTATGTTGAAGAATTTCCTTCTGAGCCAGTCAGCTTAGAAGAAGAGAATGATGAAGAAATTGACACTGAAATCAAAGATGAAGCTCTTCGAGCAACATTATTGAATGTCAGTCTTCTCATTTCTAAAATCGAGGCTTTCAAAGAAAAACCCATTTCATCTCCTATCCCCATAAAGGATAGTGACATTTTTTCCGATGATTCTATTCCGGAAATGGAAGCCTTCTATTTTGATCAGATGGGAGAGAAAATTAGTGGCAATACCACTTCTCATTTTCATAATTCTCTCCCCGATTATGAATCATTTACATTTGAGGAGTTCGCTGATGAACTCACTCACATCAAATCCGAATATGATTCATTCACCTTTGAGGAGTTCTCCGATGAACTCACTCATATCATATCTCCGCCGGAGTATGATAACTTTTACTTTGATCTTGACAAAGATTATCTTTGTGTTCCGGAGGGAGATGTTCTCAACACTGAGAATTTGATTGTTATCAAAATCCCATCCCTCCCACCCAGAATATGTCTTGATCAAATGAGCTTAAATGATGAGATTCATGATCCAGAAATCATGAATTCTCCTTCTGATGAGGATGAATTAGTCATGATTTTTATCATGACTTTCTTTCTTTTCTTCACCTACACGGTGAATTCTCCTGTTCTTCACTCCTTAGGGAATGAAGACACTATCTTTGATCCCGGCATTTTCATTTTTCATTTGTGAGCCGGATCTGTGTATATCTCATCGGTGTGGAACTTTCATGTACTTCAGTGTTTATCCAAACATCTTGAACGAAAGTCCGATGGAGATTTTTTTTCCACATGCTTCCCCATGAACCAATGAATGCGGGGTCGAGTCAAGCTAAGTGACTCGGTGAACAAAAACATTAGCATAACATGGGTTTTCACCCATGTCTCTGACTTCTTTTTCTTTTCTATCACCTAAGTGTGGGGGAGATGCCCCACATGTTGTATATATGTACAGTTTCAAAAAAAAAAAAAAAAAATGTGTGTATATAAAATAATGGCTATTAGTATTTCCCTTTCACGTTCTAAGTATCGGTTTAACAACCAGTACTTTGAATATTGAGGGCAATATTCAGTTCTAAGTGTGGGGGGGAATTCTGGCGAATTTTGTCACTTTATACCTTTTAGTGCCCCGGTACCCCCATTTTGGCCAAAATTTTAAAATTTTTTCTCACTTAGAACGCAATAAATGGTTATCAGTCCGCCATGTCTAACCCACATAAGGATTGGCTAATCCAGGAGCAAACGGCTCTTGGTAAAGATATATCAAATCCGTTTATGGCTTGCAATTTGCCCAAAATTGTATGGTTTTCGACTCACCATATCTTTATAAGTGAAGAGTTGGCTAGCCCGCAAGGTTATGGCTTGTGGTAAAGGCAGTGAAAAAACCATGATTGGTAATCAGCTCACCAAAGATAATAGTTGTAATTTATCTAAGAGTTGGCTAGTCCAGAAGCAAACGGCTTTTGGTAAAGACAAATCAAAACCGTTGACAGCTGATGATTTGCTCAAAATCATTTGGTTATTAATGTACCAAAGTATCACATACTAAAACATTGGCTACTCCAGAAGTAATGGCTTTTGGTAAAGAGACATAAAATCCATTAAATTTTCATAAAAGATTGCTAGGGACTAGCAATAGTTTAGTGTGGGGGATTTGATATGTGTCTAAATACACATATATATTACCTTGTTTAAACCCACAAAAATGATCAAAAAGCACACAAATGACCATAAATGTTATAAATATCATTAAAAATGTGTTTTTATATGTTTCAGATGCAAAATGATTGAAAACAAGTGAAAACGAACAAAGTTTGCATAAATGGCAAGTCTAGTCCCTCGAATTTCAAAAGTTGTCAAAATTAGTCCCCGGGTGTTTTAAAAATGGAAAATTATGTTTTATACCCTTGTACTATTGACACTTGGCAAGAAATACCCTTGTGATAACTTTGGAAAAATTACAGGTTTAGCCCTTCAAGAATTCAGCAATTACAAGATTGGTCCCTATGAATTAACTAAATCCGGATCCAAATAATACCCCAAAAATCCAAATCCCTAAACCAAACCTTAACTAATAAAAACCCAATACCCAGTTACTACACCCAACCCATTTAAATTAAACCTTAGCCCAATCCCCAAAATACATAACCCGGCCCACCACCCTTTGTTAAATATCCCAGGGTCAAACCCAAGTTTGACCCGTCTTCCTCCCAAAACCACCCCGCCAAAACCCAGGATACTACAAACCACCCTCTGCAATACCACCAATCCTCCCCCCCCCCCAGCTGGCTATTCCACTGAAACACGTTTCCCCTCCTCTTATCCTCACACCTCACTCCCACATGTGCAGAAAAGTTAAAATACCACTTGTCCTGTTTTCCCGCCAAAATTGGATTGAACGATTGGGATCAATTCAAGACACATGGATAGGTGGGATTTGATAAGAGGAGAGAGATGAAGCTTTTGGGATGTATAAAAAGAAAGGAAGAAGCCAAGAATAAAGTTGTCATAGTTTTAGACCATTTTCGTAGTGTAATTTATGTTATTGTTTCATTTTCAGTTTCAAATTCAGTTCTCAAGTTTAATTCTAGCTCCTTTAAGGTCATTTGTACTTTAATGTTATCAGAATTGTTCCAGTTTCAAAGTTTAATGAATTTCCAAATTTTCATGTGCACTTGTGAATTCGAATTAAGTATTTGGTGTTTTCTATAGCTCATTCCCTGTTTGAATAAGCTCATTTAAGCTTACTATAGCTTATTATGAGCTTATGTTAGATTACCTCAGTCTCATTTCAAGAAAAACAAGAAAAATTAAAAAAGTCAATATTGGTCAACTGTTACTGTAGAACTGCTTATTTTGAGCTTATTTCATTTTTTTTAGAGTCTGTTATTTAATTAGAAGATAATTTAAGTTCTTTTTATAGTTAGTATCATTAAATCTCATTTTCATTTAGAAAACTCAAAAACAGTCAAAGTAGCTTAATATAGGTAATAGCTTATTCAGTGATTATTTTAACTTGTAATCTGTTTTTATCACCTTAAATAAGCTAGATATTCATTAAACAGTCAGGGTTTTAGTTTAATTTGGTGATTCCTGGTCTTAAATTTCAAAATCAGTTTATAAAGGAGTGTTTGGTTTATGGGTTAAAGTGGGTCAATTGGTGTGTTCACTGTTGCATTGCCATTTGATCATTTTCAATTGAGCTTATTTTAACTTGTATAAGCTGTTTTAGCATCCCTCTGGTTGTTTTGTAGCTTATTACAGATTTTGAGTGGAAGAGTTCAAGCATAAGCTTGGAACTGCAGTCAACAGCTCCCAATAAGCTCTTGCTTATTTTGGACCTCATTTTACATTCTCAGGTTCCTTTATAACCCTTATTCAGTTTGCAATTGAAATCCTTTGGTCTAGTTCTCAGAATTACCCTAGTTTAGTCCTAATTGCATAGCAGACTAGTTTTTAGATTTTCAGACTTTATAGGATTTTTAAGATTTTCTATAGCTCTCACTTTAAGCCCTCATAAGCTGTATTTCTGGATTTTTTTTAAAGTTCAATAGCTCATCTTTGTTTAGTATTTTTTTTCCAGATTTATGGATTAGCTTATCATAGCTTTTTACAGGCTTGAAAAAGCCATTTTTGCCCTGTTCCTCTGCACATCAGCAGACTCAGCTGAACCAGCTGATCTAGGTGCTAATTGGACTTCAATTGGGGGGATTGTGATAGGGCTTTTAGGTTTTTAGTATAGCCAGTAGTATAAGGTAGATTTTTCCCCCATAATATTTTGCTTATCAGCTTATTTTAACTACTTAATCAGGTCTGCAAGTTAGGGGTTTAACTGACACTTCTGCCCTAATTTTTGGAACTGCTTAACTGCTTATTGGCTTTTCCCTTGTACTTATTTTAGCTTTTTCAGTTGTTTCATGCTTCTATTAGTATAATAAACCAGTTTCTAGCTTTTTGTTATTTTTCTAGCTTTTTAGCTTATTTTGGGCTTATTTGCTAACTGCTTATCTGCCCAAATCAGCTCATTAGTTTTAGAAAACTTCTGATTTTATTTTTCCTATCTTTTAAATAATATTTTAGATTTATCTGTAAAGTTTCATAATTTTCCTAAGTCATTTGCTATTTTTAATATTTTAATTAGTTTCTTTTAGTAATTAATTCATAATAAATAGAATATTAATCAGAAAAATATAATTCCAATTTTCATAATTTTCTTTTGTCATTTGTAATCTAGGAAAAATATAATATCATTTTTAGACCTTTAGAAAAACCAAAAATAGAAATATAGTGATAGCTTCTATTTAATAGAATTTATCTTTTTAAATTTTAATTAAGTAAATTTCATTTTTATAATTTTCTTAGCTTATTTTTACTTAATAATATTTTTAGAAAAAGTTTTAGAATTTTCTTTGTTCATTTAGTATTTTTTATAATTTAAATTAGTTTAATAAGTAATTAAATAATAAATAATTAATAATAATTAAATAAAAAGTATAAAAAGATATAATTTAAGTTTTTAAATAAGTTTTAAGTCATTTTACATTTTTAGGTTTTAATTTCATAAATTTCAGTTTTTGTCCCATTTTTAGCTTTCCCATTACGCGTTTTAGTTTATTTTTATTCACGTTTAATTCTCCTGTGCATATTTGTTTTTAATTTGTTATTTAGAATTATTAGAAAAGCAAAATCAATATCTAATCATCAATCACTCTAATCCTAGCTTTTCACAGTTTGCCCATTCACACCTCGTTGGGAAACGATTCGGGTAATTATTTGCCTGTCTTAACACTACACACGAACGTGAGTTTTTGCAAGTATCCTTTTTCACAAAGGGGTAATTTGTAATTGTTCACGAGTATTCGTTCTGAAACTGTTTATATTTATATATACGTTTTCAGACGAATCAATATATATATTTAACTTAAAAATAAGTAATGTGTTATACCTAGAGTACCCGTTTAAATTTCAAATTTTTTTACTTTTCGACCAAAAAAAAATTAACTTCTTTTTAGAAAATTTGCCTTAAAGCGATCATTAAATAGTTTACCAACCACATTTAATATATACGATATATATTTATCATTTCAATTATAAGGATACTCCCTTCATCATAAAAAAAATTATCATGTTTTGACTTTTTTAAGTCTTTCTTTCTTAACTTTGACATTAAATATTTTCGTTTGTGTTATATATTATTTGATGCAAAATATATGAATGTATTGAGTTATATGAATGTATTAGTATAATTTTCATCC
Source organism: Artemisia tridentata subsp. tridentata (assembly GCA_021014915.2). Taxonomy (NCBI): domain Eukaryota; kingdom Viridiplantae; phylum Streptophyta; class Magnoliopsida; order Asterales; family Asteraceae; genus Artemisia; species Artemisia tridentata. Next base: position 158,137,884 of record CP139505.1, read on the forward strand.
AGTATTTTATTAAACAAACATGAATATTTAAGGTATAAGTTGAAACAAAGACTTCAAAAATCAAAACATGACACTTATTTTGCGACGGGGGGAGTATAACACATCATTTGTAGGAAAAAACTAGAAAGAAAAAAACAATATAGAAGAAGATGAATGTTTTAATTATTTGATGTCATGTTTCATTTTTAGTTTACTAAATATTTTTATTCGTTCTTTGGTACATTTTAAAAATTGTTCTTTGAGTTGAATTATCATATGTTACATTTTGATTATTTTGCGTTGTATGCTTAAACGTTATACAAAACACTTAACCAAAATATTTTAACAATAATTATTTGCCGCTATAAATCTTGGGATTCATAAGTAAGGAATCGCTATTTTGAAGAGCATGTAAAGCATATCGGATTTTAAACTTTGAAGAATGTTTTAGTACTTTAAGTGATATATAGCCTAGATCAATAACCTTGATAGGATTGGTCATGAAAAGTTGACAAAAGTTCACTTCCCCGGTATGTGTTACAATTACATGACCTCCAATAGTGCGGAGCCGGTGAATTGTCTCGACATGCCTGAAAACAACCAATTTGTATGATGATCGATTGGTTCATAAAATCTTTGTATTTGTGGTACTTTGAACACCGACAAACAACATGTAAACACATTCCAAACCATGCCTAATTGAGACGTTTATAATTTTTTTAATAGTTTACTCACATGTATAAAACCCCAATTCAAGTCAAACCCTGATTCGAAAAAAAACCCTAATTCGACTATAATTAATATGATTGTTATATGAATAAAGGATAAAACGTACCGCATTTTGTAACACCCCGATTTTTATAAGTTTAGTAATATACTTCTATATTGCTATTAGAATATTAGAAAAGTTTTTCCGTTAGTCTTATTAAAAATAAGGACCTTCAGTGCAAATAGTTAACAAAAAAAAGGACTAACGGTGCAAAATATTTAACGACGGGGACTAATGATGCAAAGTTAACTTTAAAGACTGAAATTACAAAAATACCCTTGTGTTTAGATAACTTATAAGTGCAGAAATCCTACTCATATTACACATGTTATATGTGAGATTTTGAGAGGGAAACCATGGAGAAAACCTTACCATGAAGAAAGCTTGATAATGATGTTTTAGAATAAATTATGGAGATGTTTATGATAGATACATGATGCAACAAGTCTTCTTATGTGATAATTTTCAGTTTAATTTCAAGATTTACTGTGAAAATTTGGAGGTTTTGATATATGAGTATGTAAGTTATGATTTTAGTTAAGATTATAAAGTTTTGCTCATGTTTGATGTTCATAGACCAAGTTGGCAAGAGTTGTACATTATACAGTGATTATGTTTTAGAAGTTATGGAGTTCATGTTTAGGTAAATGGAGTTAATTCATGTTAATGATGATAATGATGTTTATTTAGAACCTTAAAGAGGTGTTTGACACAAGGCGAAAATAATGCTTAAATTAGTGAAATTGCTTATAGACATGTTGAAAAATGATCTTAAGATGTTAAATAAGTTGATGTTAAGTTATGAAAGTGATTAGAATTGGTTTATGTTGATTTTAGGTCATTTAGTGATGTATGAATTTAAGACAATAAAGTGTTGCAGAAAATTTAGTCAACTTTGAAGGATCGTAGAGAATTAACCGTTTGTCGGATTAAGTTGAGGTTAAAACCAAACTTGTGGCTCTCTGAGTCTACTTTCTAGTGCAATTGGTTTCATGTTCTAATTCCAAGTTTAAGTAGGTCAAATCTGCAATTTACAGTAGACTGTTCAGAAAACGCAGATTTTGCTATTTCACATAAGTTAATGAAATGATGTAGGTTATGTGTACGGATGTTATAGCAGGTTCTAATGACTATAGAATAATATAGTGTTTAGGTGATCTCGGAAGTCAAGGAGTGCCCGAGGAGTGCCTAAGCCAACTGAGGTGAGTAACGGATTTTAGCTTCGTGTTATCAGAATTGACATGATATTAGAACGTATGCATATATTCGAATATAGCCGAAAAAAATTAACATATGGGATGTTCACAAGAAGCATTGTTTTTCAAGCCAAAGGTGCCTAAGAAATGCACAAAAAGTCATCTAGCGTGCCTAAGAAGTGCACGATGTAGAACTCCCACAGAAGCATCCTTTGTGGATGACCCAAGTTTAGAAAAGCATGTTGATAAGTTAGAACGCCAAGAAGAGTACTCGTCGGTTAGGGAAGTTATCACTCATAACAAGACGATTAAACATTCGTCTAGTCAAAATGCGCATGCTCAAATATCATGTCGTGATTATGAAAGTCAGAACCAGAAATATATATGCAATGTACAAGTTGTAAGACGACTAAAAGTCGTACCATTTATAGCATGTTGTATATTAATATGTTCATGTTTAGAATTGCAAGTGTCATTTTAGATATAGCCTTACATCCAGAATTGTGCTTATTCACTCATGCAGAAACTCATATATACTATAGCTCACGGTTCAGATTTAGACTTAGACCCGTTTACTCACTAAGTCATCAGAACTTACCATGCTCAGTTTCCATGTTTTGTAGGTTAGGTCATAAGGACGATGGGACTTGTAGATTAAGAAGGTTACTTAAGGATCGGTATGCTCGGGTATATAGGTAACGAGCATCTCAACAATTCTTTGTTATTCAGCTTGTTAACGCCCCAAAACTTTATGATTAAGTGTCAGATTTGTATTAGTTAAGTTTTGATATCATTGTATACATTTAGAACAAGTATTTTAAAAATGGGTCAAAACATGAGGGATGCAGCTTTGTTCTTTGACATGGAGGATGCAGCTTTGTTCTTTGACAAAGGATTGCGTGATTCGATCGAGAACATAGTGGTTTGTGGAGGACCTTTCTTTGGAGACTTACAGTGGCGACTTTCTTCTTTGCCCATTCGATTGGGTGGTTTGGGGTTGTACTCAGCAAAAGTAGTTTCCTCTTATGCTTTTGTGGCATCGAGGGCCCAATCTTGGGTGCTACAAGACCACATCTTACACGACAGTCGCATATGTGGTATGGATGTTGATTATGTTTCTGCTCTGCATTGTCTTCGTGATACGATTCCAATCATTGATTTTAGTGGTTTCACTAATAAGGACACTGTCCCCTCTAAAGCCCAACAAACATTGGCGAGTGGCCTTTTTAGTGAAATGGTCAAGGATATGGAAGTTCACTTTGACATGACTGTGAGACAGAAAGCTGTTTTTGAGTGTCTACGCGCACCACATGCTCAGGATTTTCTACTAGCTATCCCCATAGACGGGCTAGGTCAACATATGTCACCGGTGGAATATCGTACTATCCTTAAGTATCGCCTTATGATTCCATTATTTACGGTTGATGAGATATGCCCTGTTTGTCGCAAGGCATGTTTGGATTCCTTTGGGGAACATGCGGTTCATTGTAAAGAGCTCCCGGGTTCAAGTACAGACATAATTTTGTTAGAGACGTCCTTTTTGATGTATGTAGGCGTACCAGGATCTCCGCCAAGAAAGAAGCGCCTGTGAACTTTTTGACGGACCCGTCGGATGGAAGATCTACATTGAGACCGGCTGACATTTTGATTTTTGGATGGGTTGGAGGGAAACATGCTTGTGTGGATCTGACCGGGGTTTCTCCTCTCGTAGGGTTAAGTAATCGGGGTTTTACAACTAGACATGCCGCTTTAAAAGTCGCCTCGCGCAAAGTGACAAAACACGAGAAAGCATGCATTGAAAATCCACACGTGTTTATTCCTTTCGCGTTTGATACATTTTGTTTCCTTGCACCTGAGGCGGTGAAACTACTCAACAGAATCCAACGAGTTATGAACAGTAATGTTATGACACATAGATCCACGAATGCAATTTTTAAAAGAGTTAGCTTTGCAATCCAAAAAGGGCTAGCGGCGCAGCTTGTTGCTCATTTGCCTTCATCCACTATGTAAATTCTATTTTGATGAAATAAAAAATTCACTTTCAAAACATGGGTGTTTGGGTTATAAACCACACACGTAACATATACGCTTCTGCTTATGAAACTTATGTATTATGTTAATGATTTCTGAAACTTTCGATGTATTGTTAAAGTAGGATAACTTGTATGTCGGGAAAATGGGTCAAAAGGCAAGTGTAGGAAAGTGTGGTGCAGGATTGTAGGCCTTAGCCGCGGCTGTGAGGGTC